>JAKUCV010003270.1:117690-139551 GCA_028386065.3 Turnera subulata | reverse complement strand
GTTGCCGATTTATATAATTAAAACAATATAAATTTCGGCAAGTCTTTTTTTATGTTGGGTCAAGTCCATTAATTAATTGAGTTGATTAATTTTGGGCTTAAGTTATTTTGGGTTTTAATTGTAAAGGTTTTAATTAGTGTCCAAGTTATGTGGGCTCAATTAAAAACCTAGTCTATTTAGGGGTATAAAGTCGGCAACCCTAGGGATTAAATCAAATCCTATTTGACCTAGGTTTTGTGTTGTGGCCGACTTAGGGGAGGAGGTGGCCGACTTAGGGTTAGCTTAGTTTAGTATAAATAGGACCTTATGCTTTATAATTAAGACATTGAGATTTGAGAATAAAAGTTGGAGGTTTTTATTACCTTGGTTATTTGCAAGTAGAATTGATTTCTTCTTGTTTATTTGAGGGATTGTGTTTACTTATCAAGTGATTGATTTGCTTGTGACGTATTCAAGATTCCTAGCTTTTATTACTCTATTGTTGCTTAACGCCTTTGTTGTGTTTTGAGGTGATAGAGGTATTGGCTGAAACCCTAATTTGGTTGAATTGGTTTCTGATCTTGGTGACTCGATTGAATCGGAGGTGCTATCTAGCTTTGTTCTGGTAGTGTTGCCGTATCACTTTATCGCTGTTCATGTTTGTAGGGTAAAGTCATGTTTGAGATAGATTCTTTGATACTGTCTCGGAGGATTTGTCCTCGAGTGTATTGCAGGTTAGGTGCTTCTTGGTCTTTTCCTGCTGGCGCCGGACACATCTGACATTTTGAGACCTTGAAATTTAAATATTCAGTTTCCCAACACACCACAACTCTCTCCTTGACTCTTTTTTTTTTTTCAGAAACAGGAAATCTGAAAGGTGTATTCCTCTCTATCAAGTTCTCTCTATCTGCTTTCCCCAATTTTTGGTGTTTCACACATTTGTGTCCTTTTTTTGTTTTGCTCTTGTGGTTAGTTCTTTTGCTCTAACAAGTTTAGTCATAATTTGTTCTCGGATATAGGAATACCGAATAAGACATTTAAGTTTCCCCTGATTTTCAGAGTTTCATTGCATCATCATGCATCCCTCTTGTACGCAGTTCTTTTGCTAAATTTATCCTACCTTAGATTTGTAGTAGGGATCTATTCTACATCAAATTTTGTCTTTCGATATAGATTTTTTTTTGGCAGAGAATAATAGTTTTAGCTTATCACTGTAGTTAGTTACCTCGGATTAACATCTGTGGAAATGCGTGTTCAGTATAGAAATTTGTTGAATATGCGGACGAAATAATCGATATGAAATAGTAACTCAAAATATCCTGGAATAGCATCATTTTTCCATATGTTTTAATCAATTTGGTGTTTGATACTGGAAGTGTGAAATATTAAACCTGGTGCCAATAACAAATCAGTGATCACATCATCAATTTTGGTGCCAACACAGGAAAACTAAAAGCGACCCGGCAACGTTAACACACGGGTTGGTGGTTAATGAACCCAAGCCATTTGTGTTTCTGTTCTTCTCGTCCTTCCTTTCATGCCTGTCTTATCTTGATTCTATGCAACAACATATATAGTTCTATTGTAATATTTGTTATCTTTTTTTTCACCAGTATATCAGACGCCACTGCAGCTCTGGGTTAACTGACTGGAAGATGGATGCACCCGAATGTACAGATGTGTAGACCAAACCATAAAGTTTATCCCCCGCCAGGAGGCCAGGACCATCGTGTCTACTTCCTCAAGTCCAAGTGAAAGCATACCGGGAAGGATAAAGAGGTAGAGTTCCTTCCTAGTGATGTACTTTCCCGCATTCTCAGCTGCCTTCCTGATTTTGGCATGAGGATTGCAGGTTTGCTCGCAAAGCCTGGGCGATGTTGCTGCGTCCTCAGTTTGTGAATCTCACCTGTCTTATCATACCTATCCATCCTGCTTCCTCATCGAAACATTGGACATTCGTTCTGAAGCTCTCAGAATCCAATCTGTCGAGAAATTGCAAGATTCTATCTGAAGTTAGTGACTTGGGAAATCAGCAGGTCAAAGCTCTCTCGCGCACAAATGGCCTTGTTCAATTTTAGCAAGTGGCGATGAGAGTCATTGGATATCTTGGACAATATAATTTTTTTGCCGTGACTTGGACAATATAATTGGTCTTATGTATGAATCTATTATCACATTTATAAATGAATCTATGTAGTATTCGTAAGAGTTGTCTGGTTTCGCAGATAAGCTTTCTCTACTACAGTTCATTTTTAGGTTGTTTCTGATTGTTATAATTTCTTTTGGTTCACCTGTCGCCTCCTATATATTATTCTGTGTTCTCTGTTGAACTGAATCCACACAGCCAAGATGCTATGGGTTATCAAAGCCGCAAATTGCAGTTTATCGAGTAAGTGAAATAAAGATTAGTATGTGTAAGTTGCTGATATGAATCTTCCATTAGCAAATCCTGTTACAAGACAAGTTCTGAAACTCCCCGAAACCACCGGCTTTCGCCCATTTGTAGGCTTCAGTGGCATTGCAAGGATTCCCAACACTGGGGAGCTTAAGGTGGCACTTTACAGCATGGACCCCAAGGACGTTTTTGTTACCACTGTGGGTGATGGCGGCGTGGTGTGGAGAAGATTAGTATCTCCTCCAGGATTTGACCCATGTCAGGCTTCAAACTTTGGAACTTCTCTTGGTGGAGTTGTTTATTCCACTGTCTTGCGTGGAGGCGATAGTAACTCCTTCTCTGCTGTTGATCTCCGTGATGAGTCTGTTCATCGTGTAATGCTTCCTCCGACTGCTAGGGGTGGTAATCATCAGTTAGTTGTAAGCAACAAGGACAGTTTGTATGTTATGGATGTGGATCAAATCCAAAAGGGTTTCTTGAGATTATGGCTTCTGAAGGATTTGCNCCGACTGCTAGGGGTGGTAATCATCAGTTAGTTGTAAGCAACAAGGACAGTTTGTATGTTATGGATGTGGATCAAATCCAAAAGGGTTTCTTGAGATTATGGCTTCTGAAGGATTTGCATCGGAGAGAATGGGTTAGGGTTCAAGATCTGAGTATATCTCCCATTGGTTTGCGATGTTTGCTTATGAGACCATTGATTTGGTTAGAATCAGAACATGTTTTGGTTGTAAGAAGTAGGATTCCACATCTGGAAAGGACTGAAGATGGTACGCCCCAAAGTTTCAAGACCGTGATCCTGAGTTTATGTCTCAGGTCAGGACAATACAAGATACTAGCTGAAAGTAGCGAATCGCGGATGAACCTTATTAGAGCTCTTAGGCACACAAACAGCCTTGTTCGAATTTAGCAACAATGATTGTTATTGCGTTTGCATATCTGGTATCACACATTTATTCTATATGTATTAGATACTCTTGTCTTAGATTTGATGGAGCAACGTTAATTATCTGTCCTGTTGTTGTCTTGTTGGGAACACTGTTTACTATCACCGATGTAATCTTCGACACTACAGTGTGCAGTGGGCCTAAAAAATGGGCCTCAAAAAGTTGTACAGGCCATGAGGAAGAGAAGCAGCACCCAATTGGCCCAATCCGTGTACAGTGGCTCTGCATTTTTTATATTGAATGAAGCCCTGGAAGTGAAAACTGAATGATTCTTCGGTTCAACTCCACCGCTCTCCGTCGCTCCGTCCGTGAGTAGAAGAAGCAAGAAATCTATCGACACATGGCTGATTCTCGGTCGTTCTCTTCCTCCCCGAAAAAGAAGGAGCCGAAGCTTGATCATGAACCAGGTCTTCTCCATCATGCGGCTGCTCACTTGGGTGCAATTTCATCATCTGCCTCTAAACAGGAGGCGGATTCCGTCCCCGGGGATGCCGTTTCGGGTCCGGAGGTTGAGGATGATCCCATGATGAATCAGGAGGAGGAGGAGTATGGTGATGGTCCAGAGGAAAAGGCTCATCACGACGACTCCACCTTGGCCGATGATGATAACAAAGAAAGCGATTCCCAGGCGGACGACGAATCGGACGCAGATAAAGGAGGAGATGCCAGATCATCCATTCCTGATGTAGGTGTGAGACGCAGCATCAAAAACGACGAGCATATGGCAATCTATGACGAATGCGAAAGGCAAAGAGAGAAGAGTGAAGTAAATAACCTTAATCATGCCTCCCTCTCTCCCTAACAAAAAAAACTTCAAAATTTGTCTCCCTTTATTATTATTTCTTTTTTTTTAAAATAATTCTATTATCTCGATTGATTAATGATTATACATCTCCCCTCTCATCCCAGGGCTTTGACATTGACGTTGACCCTAACTTGACTGACAAGCTGCCCAAATGGCTCCATAACAATATGTGTCGCCCAATCAGAGTGGATGACGAATCCTTGGCGCCCATACTAGAAGAAATGGGCCATCTAGCCTGCGAATTTGCTAACTCCAATCAGAGTGTTAGTAGTGCTAATTAATTAATCTCCTCTCACATTTCCCCCTATTCTTGTACTTATGTTTTCCTTGAATCTTCAGTTCAGTTGCTGCTATTATTAATTTATTATTATTATTATTATTGTTTGATATTTTGCTGTCTAAAACTCCTCTTTAAATCTGGCCTCCGCAGGAACCGCACCAGCTGGAATTTTTTAAAGTTGTTAAAGCAAACTACAACGGCATGGGGCTTAGCTTCTACATCACCTTTGCGGCTGTTGACAAGTTAGACCAATCTGATGGCCCAAATGGAAAAGAAAAACTCTATCAAGCTGTCATCTTCTTTGTTAACTTGAAACAAAATAAACACTATAAGCGTGTCATGATGGTTAGGCCTAAACCACCTGTTGCTGATGATGATGGTAATTCAATTTAATGTTTCTGCCCAAGATATTATGAGAATTGCAGGTTTGCTTGCAAAGCCTGGGAGGAGTTGTTGCGTTGCCCCAAGTTTGTGAACTGAATTCAAACCTCTTTCATATCCATCCATTTGGTCTCTGCATCCAAAGGGTGCACCGTGCATCGAAAAGTCTCGGAATTCAATCTGGTGGTATCAAAGACTTGAACAATATCCAAGTTAATGAGCTGAATCTTCAGTTCCCGGGACGCATTATTTGTAGTTCAGATGGAGTGGTCTTGATCCTGAAATATACAGGTTTTTGTGAGCCAGCCAAACATTATATTGCAAATCCAGTTACAAGGCAGCTTTTGGAACTCCCTTTTCCCAACAACTCTGATCTATCTCTGGCATTCAGCGGCATTGCAAGGATACCTAGCACTGGAAAACTTAAAGTGGTAGTTCTTGCCAAGTTTTCCCAAGAGCTTTTTGTTTTGACTGTGGGTGACGGTATGCGTTGGAGAAAATTAAGTTTTCCTCCAGGAATTAGGATACAACAGCACTTGATGAACAGTGTATGTTCTGTTGCTGGAGTTGTTTACTCCACACCTCAACTTGCTCCACTTATGACTCCATTTCTGCGGTAGATCTCCGTGATGAGTCCATTCGTAATGTGGTGCTTCCTGAGAAATCTGGATATTGGGAGGAGAAGACAATTGTTTGCAGCAGGGACAATTTGTATCTGATGGAAGCAGATCCTATAGGAAACAATAGGTTCTTGAGATTATGGCTTCTGAAGGATTTGCATCGGGGAGAGTGGGCTAGGATGCGAAATCTGAATATATCTCGTATACCTTATCTGGAGATCTTTCCCACACCATTAATTTGGTTAAAATCAGAACGAGTTTTGGTCATTAAGAATAGTAGGATGTATTTAGAAGGGCTTGAAGATGGTATTGCAGATAGTTCTCGTAATGATAGCGTAGTCGTGGCTTACTGTCTCAGGTCAGGAAAGTGGAAGTTACTAGCAAAGTGTAGTAATAAGGAATCACTTCAAGTTCTCTTGCACATTGACAGCCTTGTTCGATTTTAGCAAGTGAAGACGATAAGGTTGTTTGTACATGTGGGACTAGCTGTCTTAACGTCTATATATACCCTTTCAGATTGATGGACTAAACTTTCTCTACTCCATTTACTGGGAAGTGGTTTTGTATCCTATAATGTCTGCCAGGCATCATCTTTGTAGAGAATATTTAGACTCTTTTATCTGGTGGAAACCTTTTTTAAGAGGGAAAGATAGGCAACAATGATTCCTATGCTTATGGCTTTCTGTGAAATGGCCACCATGACTTGCTTTCTGTGAACAAAAAGCAAGTTGTTGGCATAAAAGATGCGTTAAATGCTCCATCCACTTTCCTCGTCCATAAGTTTTGTCCTAGACTTACTAAAACCCAACTTGTTGGCATAAATGATGACTGGAACAATATGCAAGTTGCTGATATGAATCTTCAAGTCCCCGGAAGTGTACTTTCCCGTTCGGATGGCGTGCTACTGATACAGAAATATCGTGACAACATGCAATATTATGTAGCAAATCCTGTTACAAGACAAGTACTAAAACTCCCTGAAACCACCGGCTTTCGTCCATTTGTAGGCTTCGGTGGCATTGCAAGGATTCCGAACACTAGGGAGCTTAAGGTGGTACTTTGCAGCATGGAGCCCAGGGGCGTTTTTGTTACCACTGTGGGTGATGGCATGGTGTGGAGAAGATTAGTAGTATCTCCTCCAGGAGTTGTTTATTCGACTGTCATGCGTGGAGGCAATGGCTGCTCCAGTTTTGCTGTTGATCTCCATGATGAGTCTGTTCATCATGTAATGCTTCCTCCCACAGCTAGGGATAGTAATCAGCAGTTAGTTGTAAGCAATAAGGACAGTTTGTATGTTATGGATGTGGATCAAATCCCAAAGGGTTTCTTGAGACTATGGCTTCTGAAGGATTTGCATCGGGGAGAATGGGTTAGGATTCAAGATGTGAGTATATCACCCATTCGTTTCCCATGTTTCCTAATTACGAGGCCATTGATTTGGTTAGAATCAGAACAAATTTTGATTGTGAGAAGCAGGACTCGACATCTCGAAAGGACTGAAGATGGTACTCCGCAAAGTTGCAAGACAGTGATCGTGAGTTTTTGTCTCAGGTCAGAACAATACAAGATACTAGCTGAAAGTAGCTAGCCACTTGCCAATGAACATTATGAGAGCTCTTTGGCACACAAACAGCCTTGTTCAATTTTAGAAACATGATTGTTGTTACGTTTGCGTCTAGTATCACACTTTTATTATATAAGCAAGGTAAATTATGTGTCCTGTTGTTGTCTTGTTTGGAACAGAATTTTGCTAGTAACTTCCAATTTCCTGACCTGAGACAGTAAGCCACTGAAGACGATGAAATTATTTGTACATCTGGGACCATAGGATCTCATATGTTCCTTTCAAGATTGATGGACTAAGCTGTGGGACGTTTTTGTTTATCCTGTAATGTCTTTTGATTTACTTGCTGCTTTGATATACATACTCTTACGCGGACATCATCATCTGTTTTAGATAATCAAAGGATAAGACAACAGTACTGATTATCCGTCTTATGGGTTTAGGTGTGGAATGTGCCTTGATTTTCAACCGTGGGCTGTCGGTTTTTACTAATACTAAGCAAACAAGCACTTTAATTCCTTACATTTTTTTTTTTTGACAAGAATTCCTTGCATTTGCAGGAGGTCCTCCAATCAATCAAGACATCATCATCTGTTTTAGTTATTTTTCATCTGCTCATCATTCTATCAACCAATCAATCAAGAGCATATATGCACCATCATCATTCTATCAACCAATCAATCAAGAACATATATACACCATGGTTATAGGAGGGTGTACCCGTCCCTAAACCCTGCTAATCTCTAGTGAACATAAATTTTTTCGGTCCATATTGATTTGTGAATCTCCAATGGTCAATTTTTTTTCCATATTGACGCAATGGATATTATCAGTTTACTGTCACCGATGTAATCTTCTACAGTGTTAATTTGTTATTGTTCGAATTCAAGATAGTTTTAATTTTGGTTCAGCCAAAGAAATCCGTGTTTTTTTTTTAGTTTATGATTTATGCTGCCTAATCCTGTAGTACTTTTTACCTTAATCAATTTTCCAAAACATTGCAATTCTTCAAAGTTACCAAAATCCTGGATTACCTCACTTCAGTGATTTATATAATTAATCATTGTTAAAAATGGGCCTCAAAAAGTTGTACAGGCCATGAGAAAGAGAAGCAGCACCCAATAGGCCCAATTCGTAATACAGTCGCTCTGCATTTTTATATTGAATGAAACCCTCGAGTGAAACTGAAAGATTCTTGGACTCCGCGAGTCTTATATCTTTTCTCGAAATCTCATTTGAGTCTTAAAAAAGAAAAACGACTCATTCGAGTCCTATTACGTTTTAAAATGACAAAGATAATATGACACATAAGTAGCCATGTAAAAAATTTAAGAACAAATCATTGATTTCTTAAAAGTAATAAAAAAACAAAAATAATTAAACCAAGACTAATAACTTTGGCCTCCCGATCTTGCCATGTCCACCACCACGATCAACGACGGTGGCGCCACCTTCCCAAACAAATACCCAACCAAGCCAAACATACAAAAATCATCTTACCACAAATTAACCAAAAAAAGGGGAAGAAGTTATCGTTGATGGGTAGAAGTTATCGTTGATGGGTAGCAATTTTGCAGAGCCACCCCGACACTATCCCAAAAAAACAAACCCCATAAGAACCACCACGGCCAACCCGAGCCACACAATCCAAATGAAAACCCAATTAGAACAACAAGGCAAAAAAGAAAAATCACAGGGGAAAGGAAGAGGAGACGGGGGAGCGGAGCATCACCGGGAGCTTTCGCGTGCCGCCCCCATTCTGCGACGGCACGTGGGAGGTGCTTCTAGCACGAACAGAGGCACCTGGATTCTTCACGTCCGTGTCCTCATACGCCAAAGGTCCGTCATCTCGCTTCTCACCGGCGGCGGAACAACGGCTCCCCTACCCGGCGGCTTATTTTGCTTTGCGGCTGTGCCTTGCTCCGATTGAGGCGTCTTTTGGGTTTTGCTTTATGGGAACCCCCATGGATCTGGATGGCTTTCATTCGGATAGCACTCATTTGGGTGGATATGGCGTCTCTACACCGGCGGGCAGCAAAGCGTTGGTGGTGGTGCTCTAAACCATTCCAACCTCTCATTTGGTCGGTAGCAGCGAGACCGTGAGGCCCTCATCGATTTGTCTGTCTCCATGCTTGACGAGAAGGACTCCGCCTCCTCCATTGTCGCCCTCCGCAACCGCTCCTTCGGCCGCCAGAAGGACCACCACCACAGCCTCGCCGGAAGACCCAATCACCTATTATGAATTGTGGTATACAAGAGAAAGCCTGAATAAAGTAAGTGATTTTAAGGGTTTTATTCTGGAAATAAGCTGCTGGGATAATGAAGGAGAAAGGTGCTCTCTTTTTAACTTCTTTTTTGATGTATTTATCATCCATCATCCACAGTATATTTGTGTAAAGAAAATTGTAGGATAATTGGGGGAAATTAAATTAATCTTAATTATAGTAATGATTGTCATTAATTATCGATTATTAATTGTTAATTTCAGATTTCCAATTTTGTTTTCTTTTTGCATTTTATAATTCTATTATCTCATTTTCCACGTAATTAGTTAACGGCCAAGTCAGAAAAAATTGACGAAAAATTAGACGGGGACTCAAATGGTGTAACTTTTGAATGTTATAGGACTCGAAATAGGCGTTTTTCTTTTTTAGGACTCAAATAAGATTTGGGAAAAAGATATACGACTAGCGGAGTTGTTATCCCAAAGATTCTTTCACTTCAATTCAGTTCAGTTCCACCGCTATCTCCAGTCGCTCCGCCGTGAGTGGGAGAAGCAAGAAATCTATCTAAGAGGTAAAACTGCCTCTCTACCTTCAAGAGATTATATATTTTTAATCTTCAAGAGATTGCGCCCCAGATTTTTATTTTCTCAAATTATGCCCATTTTATTGTTGTTTTGCTCTCATGGAATCGCAATGGTTAATTCTTCTGCTCAACTATTTTGTTTAATTAATCAGTTCATAGAATTAACATTACAATATTACCTGTAATGGTATATTCTCTTGAAAGTCTCCGGTTGTGCTAGATATCCCGAGTTTCAATCTGGCAGGTGATACCTCCCTATCCAGTTCTCTCTTGCTTTCCCCAACATTTTTTTCACACATTTGTGCCTTTTTTTTTTTTGGTTTTGCTCTTATGGTTAGTTCTTTTGCTCAACAAGTTTAGTCATGTTCAGTACAGAATCATCTTTGAGTATACGGACGAAATAATCTATATGAAATAGTAATTCAAGTTATCCTGGAACCGCAGCATTTTTCCATATGTTTGGATCAATTTGGTGCATGATACTGGGAGTGAAAAATACTAAACCTGGTACCAATAACAAATCACATTCATCAATTTGGTGCAAACACAGGAAAACCAAAATCGACCCAGAAACGTTAACACACGGGTTATTGGTTAACCCAAGCCATTTTTTTTTTTATGAGATAATTCTGTTATGACTTGAGTGTATGACTTGTCATACCCACCCATTGACACCTCATGCCATTCATATTTTCAATACTGTTGAGAGTTTGTTGTGTGTGTGTGAGAGATACTTGTACACGTGTCCTCTTATGATTGGTCTTATTTGTAACAACTCTTTATCCAGATAACCGTGAGCTCCAGCGGTTATGGAATCAGTTTTTAGTAATCGATTGACTCACTTCTCTCCCCTGTTTCTCTGCATCTCCGCCTCATTTTCTTCCAATTTCTCTCATAAATCCCCAATTTCTCAATAAACCCTATAAGAACCCTAACAAATTCTTATCGTTAAATAATATAAATTTAGTTGCTTACCGAACGTTTTCCAGTTTCTTGTCATAAGTATCATCAGGTCCAGGCAGCCCATAGACTCGCGGATTCTTTGGTTGAAACTCTAAAACCCTGACCCTGAAAAATTTAGTTAACCTCCGCCACCCTCTCTTCCGCTAGAAACAAGAAATCTAACAGGTAATGTTTTTCTTTAATCACTGTTTGTTCTTAATTATAAGCTCGATCTTCATATGATTCCCTAAATTAAGTACTAATATTCAAAGCCTGCGTGATAATTTGTTTTTTTTTTCAAAGTTTCTGTTAATCACACCGTGAAGATACGTTTTTTTTTTTTTGTTTTGCTTTTGTCTTTAATTCTCTTGCCCGACGAGTTTATTGTACAGTCTATCACATCATATTCATATACAACACAAATCCATGTGTGTTCTACTCTGCTCACTATATATGTGCCTGTCTTATCCTATTTTAAGCAACAAAAACTATGATTATTACTCTCTTCTTTTCTTCCATTAGTGTTTGATAAAACTCCATGTTATGTTTGATGGATGTGGATGATCTCAGCTGCAGACGGATGGATGATTCATCAGCAGATGTTCCAGAAAGTACAGTGGCAAATATGATGACCAAACGACAATGTAATGGGCCTGTTTCGAGAAGGTGTGCAAGTAAAGATGAAGGATTGTTCCTTCCCATTGATGTAATTTCCAGCATCCTCTGCCATCTTCCTGCATCATTCTTGTATGAGAATTGCAGGTTTGCTTGCAGAGCCTGGGAGGAGATGCTGCGGTGCCCCAAGTTTGTGAATTCTCACCTCTCTCATACACATCCATCTACCTTCCTCGTCCACAATTCTAAGTTTATCCCTGGGCTTACTAAAACCCAACTTGTTGGCATAAGAGATGACTGGAACAATATGGAAGTTGCTGATATGAATCTTCAAGTCCCCGGAAGTGTACTTTCCAGTTCGGATGGCGTGCTACTGATACAGAATCGTGACAACATGCAATATTATATAGCAAATCCTGTTACAAGACAAGTTCTGAAACTCCCCGAAACCACCGGCTTTCGCCCATTTTATGTTATGGATGTGGATCAAATCCAAAAGGGTTTCTTGAGATTATGGCTTCTGAAGGATTTGCATCGGAGAGAATGGGTTAGGGTTCAAGATCTGAGTATATCTCCCATTGGTTTGCGATGTTTGCTTATGAGACCATTGATTTGGTTAGAATCAGAACATGTTTTGGTTGTAAGAAGTAGGATTCCACATCTGGAAAGTACTGAAGATGGTACGCCCCAAAGTTTCAAGACCGTGATCCTGAGTTTATGTCTCAGGTCAGGACAATACAAGATACTAGCTGAAAGTAGCGAATCGCGGATGAACCTTATTAGAGCTCTTAGGCACACAAACAGCCTTGTTCGATTTTAGCAACAATGATTGTTATTACGTTTGCATATCTGGTATCACACATTTATTCTATATCTATTAGAGACTCTTGTCTTAGATTTGATGGAGCAACGTAAATTCTGTCCTGTTGTTGTCTTGTTGGGAACACTAATTTGATTGTTTACTTTCACCGATGTAATCTTCTACACTACAGCGTACAGTGGGCCTCAAAAAGTTGTACAGGCCATGACAAAGAGAAGCAGCACCCAATTGGCCCAATCCGTGTACTATCGCTCTGCATTTTTATATTGAAAACCCTGGAAGAGAAACTGAAAGGTTCCTTCAGTTCAGTTCAGTTCAGTTCACCTCTCTCTCTCTCTCCGTCGCTCCGCCGTGAGTAGAAGAAACGAAAAATCTATCCAACAGGTGAAAATGCCTCTCTATCGACGAGGCCTAATTTTTTTTTTTTTTTCCTTAACGGGCTTATCCGCCGCCCCAAGTTCATATAACCCGAAACCAACAAGACCAATCTTATACATCACTCAGATTTATTTTTTTTTTCCCCTCAAATTATGCCCATTTTATTGTTGTTTTGCTCTCATGGAATTGGGATGGTTAATCCTTCTGCTCAACAAGTTTATTTAATCAGTTCATAGAGTTAACATTACGATATTACCTGTATGCGTTCTTATTCTTTGTTCTTCTTCCCGTCTTAGCCTGTTTAGGGTTTGGAAAAGAGGGGAATTAAGAAAAGAAACATGGCTGATTCTCGGTTGTTCTCTTCCTCCCCGGAAAAGAAGAAGACGAAGCTTGATCATGAGCCAGGTTTCCATCATGCGGCTGCTCACTCGGGTGCAATTTCATCATCTGCGTCTAAACAAGAGGCGGAGTCCGTCGCCGGGGATGCCGTTTCGGGTCCAGAGGCTGACGATGATCCCATGATGACTCAGGAGGAGGAGGAGTATGGTGACGGTCCAGAGGAAAAGGCTCATCACGACGAGTCCACCTTGGCCGATGATGATGATATAGAAAGCGATTCCCAGGCGGGCGACAACGAATCGGACGCAGATGAAAAGGCTCATCACGACGAGTCCACCACATTATGCGAACATCGTGAGGTAGGTGTGAGATGCAGCATCAAAAACGACGAGCATATGGCAATCTATGACGAATGCGTCAGGCAAAGTGAGAAGAGTGGCGTAAGTAAACCTTAATTAAAACTTCAAAATTTGTTTCCCTTTATTATTTCTTTTTTTTTAAAAAATAATTCTATTATCTCGATTGATTAATTATTATATATCTCCCCTTTCATCCCAGGGCTTTGACATTGACGTTGACCTTAACTTGACTGACAAGCTGCCCAAATGGCTCCATGGCAATATGTGTCGCCCAATCAGAGTGGATGACGAATCCTTGGCGCCCATACTAAAAGAAATGGGCATTCTAGCCTGCGAATTTGCTAACTCCAATCAGAGTGTTAGTAGTGCTGATTAATTAATCTCCTCTCACATTTCCCTTCTTGTACTTATGTTTTCCTTGAATCTTCAGTTCAGTTGCTATTGTTAATTTATTATTATTATTGTTTGATATTTTGCTGTCTAAAACTCCTCTTAATATAATAGTATTGGATTAAATCTGCCCTTGCAGGAACCGCAGAAGCTGGAATTTTTAAGAGTTGTTAAAGCAAACTACAATGGCATCTTGATTAGCTTCTACATCACCTTTGCGGCTGTTGACAAGTTAGACCAATCTGATGGCCCAGATGGAAAAGAAAAACTCTATCAAGCTGTCGTCTTCTTTGTTAACTTGAAACAAAATAAAAATTATAAGAGTGTTGTGATGGTTAGGCGGAAACCAACTGTTGCTGCTGATGATGGTAATTCAATTTAATGTTTCCGGCCAAGATATTATGATTTTCCTCCCTATTTGTTGATTACTTTTTTGCTGTTATTTTTGGGTTGTTTGTGCCTTTAACCACTGTTAATTTTTCATGTAATGCTTATATATGCAGGTACAGCAGCTGCACGAGATGTTTAACCTCACCACTCATGAACTTCTATGCTACTTTTGATATTTTGTACAGCCTCTTTGTTGAGGTTGGTTTTTCAATGCTTAACAATTGTCAAGATGTTTATACCACTGATGTGATGTCATGCTATGCTTCTTTTCATGGATCAATACTTGCACCTTAACCATTCCATTTCCATGAGAGCAAAACAAAAATTAGTACTAGATACATCTGCAACTCATGCTTAAAGATCGATGATTCACCCACATATGTTTCGGAAAGTAAGGATATGATGTCCAAACAACCTCTCTTCCGGGCCGGGACCGTTGCTTCTTGTTCTTCTTCGTCTGAGTCCAAGACAGAGCGGACAAGGGAGGATGAGGAAGTGGCTTTCCTTCCTATGGACATTGTTTCCCGCATCCTCAGCCGCCTTCCCCCTTCATTCTTGTATGAGAATTGCAGGTTTACTTGCAAAGCCTAAGAGGAGTTGTTGCGTTGCCCCAAGTTTGTGAATTCCAACCTCCCTCACACACACCCATTTGGTCTCCTCATCCATAAGGTGAACCCTGCTGCATCGGAGACTAGTCTCGGAATTCGATCTGTTGGTATCAAAGACTTGAATAATATCCAAGTTAATGATCTGAATCTTCAGTTCTCGGGACGCATTATTTCTAGTTTGGATGGAGTGGTCTTGATCTTGAAATCTACAGGTTTTTATGAGCCGGCCGAACATTACATTGCAAATCCTGTCACAAGGAAGCTTTTGGAACTCCCTTATCCCAATAATTCTGATTTGTCTTTGGAATTCAGCGGCATTGCAAGGATACCTAGCAGTGGCGAACTTGAAGTGGTAGTTCTGGCCAAGTTTCCCCAAGAGCTTTTAGTTTTGACTGTTGGTGACGGTATGCATTGGAGAAAATTAAGTTTTCCTCCAGGTAAAACCTATCGGACTTGGAATTCAATTCCATTGGAAAAGTATTGGTATGTCTAAATGATAAAAATGACCCTATATTCTTATTTTAATTTTTTTAGCAACTTAAGTAATTTTACCAATTCAATTGATAATTTGATTTATACCAAACATTGGAATTGAATTCAATTCCTCATTATTAAAATGTATACCAAACATGGAAATTGATTTCATAAATGAATTAAAATTCCAAATTTTTAAATGATTTGAATTCAATTTCAATTCCAAATTGACATCAAACGGACTGTAACTGTCAAGCTTTCTCCACTACAGTTGATTAGGTTGTTTCTGATTGCTATAATTTATTTTGGTTCACTGTCCCCCTCCTATATATTATTCTGTGTGTTCTCTGTTGAACTGAATCCACACAGCCAAGATGCTATGGATTATCAAAGCCGCAAATAGCAGTTTATCGCACGATTAAGAAAAATAAGGATTAGTACGTGTAGAAGTGGTTCTGGGTTCTTCTCTCTTTTTTTTTTCCCTTTTTCAGATCCTTAATAAGGAGGATTATCAAAAAGCAATGAAAAAAAAATAAAAAAATTAGAGTCAGTGTAGATATCGTAAAAGTATGAATATTCTGTGACAATTATTATCATTAATAATATAAATTTAATTACTTACCGAACGTTTTTCAGTTTCTTATATCATTATTCATTAGAATCTTTAGGTCCAAGCAGCCCATAGGCTCACGCATTCTTTGGTTGAAACCCTAAAACCCTGACCCTGAAAAATGTAGTTAACCTCTGCAACTCTCTCTGCCGCCAGAAACAAGAAATCTAGCAGGTAATGCTTTTCTTTAATCACTGTTTATTCTTAATTATAAGCTCGATCTTTATATGATTCCCTAAATTAAGTACTATTGTTCAAAGCCTGCCAGTTAATTTGTTTTTTTTCCAGAATTTCTCTTAATCACATCGTAAAGATAGGTTTTTTGTTTTGCTTTCTTGTGGTTAACGCTCTTGCCCAACGAGTTTATTGTACAGTCTATCACATCATATTCGCATACAACAAATCCATGTGTGTTCGTTCTGCTCTTCTAATTATGTGCCTGTCTTATCCTGTTTTATGCAACAAAAACTATGATAATTACTCTCTTCTTTTCCTCCATTAATATTTGATAAAATTGCATGTTATGTTTGATGGATATGGATGATCTCAGCTGCAGACTGATGGATGATTCATCAGCAGATGTTCCAGAAAGTACAGTAGCGAATATGATGACCAAACGACAATGTAATTGGCCTGGTTCGAGAAAGTGTACAAGTGAAGACGAAGGAGTGTTCCTTCCTATTGATGTAATTTCCAGCATCCTCTGCCGCCTTCCTGCATCATTCTTGTATGAGAATTGCAGGTTTGCTTGCAGAGCCTGGGAGGAGATGCTGCGGAGCCCCAAGTTTGTGAATTCTCAACTCTCTCATACACATCCATCTACCTTCCTCGTCCAAAATTCTGAGTTTCTTCCTGGACTAACTAAAACCCAACTTGTTGGCATAAAAGATGACTGGAACAATATGCAAGTTGCTGATATGAATCTTCATGTCCACGGAAGTGTACTTTCCAGTTCGTATGGCGTGCTATTGATACGGAATTGTGACAACATGCAATATTATGCAGCAAATCCTGTTACAAGACAAGTTCTGAAACTCCCTAAAACCACCGACTTTCGTCCATTTGTAGGCTTCAGTGGCATTGCAAGGATTCCCAACACTGGGGAGCTTAAGGTGGTACTTAACAGCATGGAACCCAGGGACGTTTTTGTTACCTCTGTGGGTGATGGCATGGTGAGGAGAAGATTAGTATTTCCTCCTGGAGTTAACCTATGTCGGGTTTCGTACACCGGAACTTCTGTTGGTGGAGTTGTTTATTCGTCTGTCGTACGAGATGATGGTGACTTCTTTTTTGCTGTTGATCTTCGTGATGAGTCTGTTCATCATGTAATGCTTCCTCCGACAACTAGGGGTAGTAATCATCAGTTAGTTGTAAGTAATAGGGACAGTTTGTATGTTATGGATGTGGATCAAATCCAAAAGGGTTTCTTGAGATTATGGCTTTTGAAGGAATTGCATCGGGGAGAATGGGTTAGGATTCAGGATCTTAGTATATCTCCCATTGGTTTGCAATGTTCCCTTACGAGACCTTTGATTTGGTTAGAAACAGAACAAGTGTTGGTTGTGAGAAGTGGGATTCGACATATCGAAAGGACTGAAGATGGCCCTCGGCCAAGTTTCAAGAATGTGATCGTGAGTTTCTGTCTCAAGTCAGGACAATACAAGATACTAGCTGAAAATAGCCAAGTGCCAATGAACTTTATTAGAGCTCTTAGGCACACAAACAGCCTTGTCCGATTTTAGCAACATGATTGTTATCACGTTTGCATATCTGGTATCACACATTTATTCTATATGTATTAGATACTCTGTCTAAGATTTGATGGAGCAACGTAAATTATCTGTCCTGTTGTTGTTGTCTTGTTTGGCACACTAATTTTGCTAGTAACTTCCAATTTCCTGACCTGACACAATAAGCCACTGAAGACTATGAAATTATTTGTACATCTGGGACCATGGGATCTCATATGTTCCTGTCAAGATTGATGGACTAGGCTGTGGGACGTTTTTTGTTTATCCTATAATGTGTTTTGATTCACTTGCTGCTTTTGATATATATACTCAGAGACGGACAGACATCGTCATCTGTAATTTAGATAATGCTTACCGTCTTTTATGTGCTGGAAGTCAAAGGATAAGGAAGACAACAGTAGTACTGATCACCCCGTCATATAGGTTTGCTGTGGAATGTGCCTTAATTTTCAAACTCTCGTGGGCTGTCGGTTTTTACTATTATTAAAGCAAACAAGCACTTTAATTCCTTACATTTGTAGGAGGGTCCTCCAGTTACCTTTTCATCCGCTCGTGAATCTCTCAACCATTCAATCAAGAACATACACCAAGGTTATAGGAGGGTGTACCGTCTCCGAACCTTGCTAATCTCCAGTGGACATACATTTTGTCGGTCCATATTGATTTTTGAATCTTCATCAAAAAAAAAAAAATTGTTCCATATTGACACAGTTGATAAATTTTGCTGGACCATTCTATTTTCCCAACCGCACCAGACTATTACGATCTATTCTTCACAAACTCTACTACAGTGTTAATTTATTATTGTTCTACTTCAAGATTTTACTCTTAGTTTTAATTTTGGTTCAGCCATAGAAACCCGTATTCTTTATTTATGATTTATGCCACCTAAACTTAGATCTTTTTCCCTTAACCGATTTTCCAAAACATTGCGACTCTTTCTCACTGAGGGAACTGGAACGGTATATATTCTTCAAAGTCTCCAATATCCCGGATTACTGTACTTCAGTGATTCATTGTTAAAGATGGGCCTCAAAAAGTTGTACAGGCCATGAGAAAGAGAAGCAGCACTCAATAGGCCCAATCCGTAATACAGTGGCTCTGCATTTTTATATTGAAACTTGAAACCGTGGAAGTGAAACTGAATGATTCTTCAGTTCAGCTCCTCCACCGCTCTCTCCGTCGCTCCGCCGTGAGTTGAAGAAGCGAAAAATCTAGGTAACAGGTAAAACTGCCTCTCTAACCTCATCTTATATTTCTTTAATCTTCAAGAGATTGCGCCCCAGAATTTTATTTTCTCAAATTATGCCCATTTTATTGTTGTTTTGCTCCCATGGAATTGGAATGGTTAATTCTTCTGCTCACCAAGTTTATTTGATCACTTCATAGAGCTAACATTACAATATTACCATTACCACCTGTATGTGTTCTTATTCTTTGTTCTTCTTTCCATGCCTGTCTTAGCCTGTTTAAGGAACAAAATACTTTTTTTATTTTTTTTGTTCTTGATACATTTGCAACTCATGCTTAAAAGATGGATGATTCACCCACATATGTTCCGGAAAGTAGGAATGTGATGTCCAAACGACAACGTATCTGCCCGGCCCGGACCATTGCTTCTTGTTCTTCTTCGTCCAAGTCCGAGACAGAGCGCTTTGAGGGAGGATGAGGAAGTGGCTTCCCTTCCTATGGACATTGTTTCCCGCATTCTCAACCGCCTTCCCCCTTCATTCTTGTATGAGAATTGCAGGTTTGCTTGCAAATCCTGGGAGGAGTTGTTGCGTTGCCCCAAGTTTGCGAATCCAAACCTTCCTCACACACACCCATTTGGTCTCCTCATCCATAAGGTGAACCCTGCTGCATCGAAAAGTCTCGGAATTCGATCTGTTCGTATCAAAGACTTGAACAATATCCAATTTAATGATCTGAATCTTCAGTTCTGGGGACGCATTATTTGTAGTTCGGATGGAGTGGCCTTGATCTTGAAATATACAGGTATTCGTATGCCGGCCGAACATTATATTGCAAATCCTGTTACAAGGCAGATTGTGGAACTTCCTCATCCCAACAACTCTGATCTATCTCTGGAATTCAGCGGCATTGCAAGGATACCTAGCACTGGAGAACTTAAAGTGGTAGTTCTTGCCAAGTTTCCCCGAGAGCTTTTAGTTTTGACTGTGGGTGACGCTATGCGTTGGAGAAAACTAAGTTTTCCTCCAGGAATTAGGACAAGACAGCACATGGTGAACAGAGTATGTTCTGTTGCTGGAGTTGTTTACTCTACCATCTCAACTTGCTTGACTTATGACTCCATTTTTGTTGTAGATCTCCGTGATGAGTCCCTTCATAATGTGATGCTTCCTGAGAAATCTGGATATTGGGAGAAAGAGAAGACAATTGTTTGCAGCAGGGACAATTTGTATCTGATAGATGAAGAACCTATACGAAACAATAGGTTCTTGAGATTATGGCTTCTGAAAGATTTGCATCGGGGAGAGTGGGCTAGGATGCGAAATCTGAATATATCTCGCATACCTTATCTGGAGATCTTTCCCACACCATTACTTTGGTTAAAATCAGAACGAGTTTTGGTCGTTAAGAATCCTAGGATGTATTTAGAAGGGCTTGAAGATGGTAATCCAGGAAGTTCCCGTAATGTTAGCGTAATGGTGGCTTACTGTCTCAGGTCAGGAAAGTGCAAGTTACTAGCAGAATGTAGTAATGACGAATCACTTCTAGCTCTCTGGCACATTGACAGCCTTGTTCGATTTTAGCAAGGGAAGACGATGAGGTTGTTTGTACATCTGGGTCTAGCTGTCTTAACGTCTATATATACTCTTTGAGATTGATGGACTAAACTTTCTCTACTCCTTTTACTGGGGAGTGTTTTTGTATCCTATAATGTCTTTCAGTTCAGTCCACTTGCTGCTTGTAATATTTACTCGGGCATCATCTTTGTAGAGAATATTTAGACTCTATTATCTGCTGGAAACGTTTTTTAAGAGGGAAAGGTAGGCAACAATGATTCCTATGCTTATGGCTTGCTGTGAAATGGCCACCATGACTTGCTTTCTGTGAAGAAAATTGTACTATTGTGTGTCTTGGTTTCAGCTCCAGTGGTTTCAATTGGATTGGGCATGGAGAGATTGATTGTTTGTTAATCTCCAACGGTAAAAGCTTGCAATAAATTTATAATTACGATGGGCCTCAAAACTTTGTACAGAAGCACCGAATAGGGCCAACCGTCCCAAATACTTAAACAGCGAATGATTATCAAAATCTGGGCTTTCACTTTTCTATACAGGCCTTGTAAAAACAGAAGCACAGAACAGGCCCAACCAACACCCAAACGCTGAAAACAACCCACGGCCCTAAATGCCATAAATGTACACTTTCTCTGCATTATTGGTATAGACCCTGGAACTGAAAGATTCAGTTTCCCTCCACACCACCTCTCCTTCTCTCCATTTTTTCAGCAACAAGAAGTCTAACAGGTGATGCATCTCTAAAGATTTAGTTCTCTCTGTTTGCTTTTACCAATTTTCCATTTCACACATTTGTGCCATTCTTTCTTTGGTTAATTATTTTGCTCAACAAGTTTAGTTACAATTTGTTGGTGGATAAAGGAACAAGACATTTAAGCTTCCCCTGATTTTCATAGTTTCATTGCATCATATGCCCAACTTGTCTCTATCTTTTTTGCTAGACTTTTCCTACGTTAGATTTATAGAAGAGATCTACTGTACATCAATTTTTGTCATTCGAAATAGATTTTTTCTTGGCAGAAAAAAATAGATTAGTTTATCACTGTAGTTAGTTACCTGGGATTATCATCTTTGGAAATGCATGTTCAGACAGAAACATCTTGAATATTCGATGTCATGGAACACTACTAACATTTTTCCATATGTTTTGATAAATTTGGTGTATGATACTGGAAGTGAAAAAAACTGAACATGGTACCAGTAACAAATCTCATTTTCTGATATTGTGATCACATTCATCCATTTTAGTGCAAACACAGGAAAACCAAAAGTGACCCAGCGTGTTCTGTTTTGTTCTTCCATGCCTGTCTTTGCCTGATTCTATGGAACAACATATAGATAATCTTTTTGTCCTCCATTGTGTTTGACACAACTGCAGCCCATATTTAACTAACAGGAAGATGGATGTTCACAAAAGTACAAATGCGATGATAGCAGCAAAAAAAAGTACAAATGCGATGACAAGGCCACAAAGTATCTGCCCCGCCAGGACCATTGTGTCTAGTTCCTCCAAGTCCAAGAGAAAGCATGCGAGGAAGGATAAACAGGTAGAGTGCCTTCCCAGTGATGTTCTTTGCCCCATTCTCACCCGCCTTCCTGCCTCCTTCTTGTATGAGGATTGCAGGTTTGCTTGCAAAGCCT
>JAKUCV010003270.1:69926-117672 GCA_028386065.3 Turnera subulata | reverse complement strand
CATTATATAATATCAAACACATTACATGATTTACATCAGGAGTCCTATACTAAATACAATATAACACTAATATTAACTACTTAGGCTTATCACAATGACTTATCTTATCACTCCCCCTCAATTTGAGGGTAGCTAAAGATGCTAAACTCAAATTGTTTCTTAACAATCGAAAAGTAGTAACAGCAACAGACTTGGTGAATATATCAGCAAGCTGCTGGTGCGAATCAATATGAACAACTTGAAGATGCCCGTGCTGAACCCGTTCCCGAACAAAGTGTAGATCAATCTCGAGGTGCTTGGTGCGTTGGTGTTGAATGGGATTAACTGCAAGATAAGTAGCTGAAAGGTTATCACAATGAATAACCACAGGAAGCGTTGGAGAATGCCTTAACTCTTGCAAAAGCGAACGAAGCCAGCATACTTCAGCAGCAGTAGCAGCAAGGGCACGGTATTCGGACTCGGCACTGCTGCGGGAGACCGTGGTCTGCTTCTTCGCAGACCATGAAATAAGATTTCCTCCAAGGAATACACAATACCCTGTCGTTGATCGTCGTGTATCAAGACAACCAGCCCAATCTGCATCACTATAAGCATCCAGTGATGTGACTGCAGTTGGCCGAAGAAGAAGACCGTTATCCCTTGTACCACTCAAAAAACGCAAAATGCGTTTAACAGCTTTCCAATGAACATCAGTAGGTTTGTGCATGAACTGACAAACTGTGTTAACTGCGTAGGCTATGTCTGGGCGAGTAAAGGTAAGATACTGTAATGCCCCCACAACAGTTCGATAGAGCTTCTGTTCCTCTTCAGAAAGTAAAACACCTTGATTAACTGATAAAGTTAATTTCGGTTGCATGGGAGTAGAAGCAGGAGCAAGCTGCGTAAAACCAGACCGATCCAAGACAGTATCCAGATATTTTTGTTGATGAAGGAACAACCCATCATTACCATGTGTTACCTGTATCCCCAAGAAATAATGTAATGCCCCCAAGTCGGTCATGGAAAATTCCTGTTTTAATAAATGAAGCAAAGTCTGAAGAAGAGAACTGGTTGAAGCTGTCAGAACAATATCATCAACGTAAAGAAGCAGATAAGCAATACCCGTTGATGTGGTCAGAATAAAAAGAGAAGAATCAGACCGGCTAACAACAAACCCTTTGGAAACCAGAAAAGATGCAAAGCGTTGATACCACGCGCGAGGAGCCTGCTTCAGTCCATAAAGAGCACGCTGAAGCTTACAAACAAAATCAGGATAGACAGGATCAACAAACCCAGGCGGCTGTTTCATGTACACATCTTCCTTTAGAAAGCCATTAAGGAAAGCATTCTTCACATCAAGCTGGCGAAGCATCCACCCATTAGAAATAGCAATCGTCAACACGGTCCTTATAGTAGCTGGTTTAACAACCGGGCTATAAGTCTCCTCAAAATCCTCCCCGGCGCGTTGACTGAAACCCTGAGCAATGAGACGAGCTTTGTATCGTTCCAAGGTTCCATCAGAACGAAACTTGCGTCTATAAACCCACTTCGAACCAATAATATTAACATGTGATGGTGGTTTAGGAACAAGGACCCAAGTGTGGTTCCTTTGTAAAGCCTGGAATTCCTCGTGCATAGCGTGTTGCCAATTCTCATCTTTTGAAGCTTGAAGATAGGTTCTCGGGTCAGGTGGTATAGGTGTTGTGGTGGTAAGTAAAGTAAGGCGTTGGATCGGTTTGTGTATCCCAGCACGGGCTCTTGTTGTCATAGGATGGGCAGGTATAGGTGTGGGGTCGGGAGTAGAAGAAGATATGTTCTGGTCTGGAGGAGATAGAGGTGTATTCGGGTGTGTATGAGAGGAAGTGGATATGGCCGGACTAGTGGTTGGTGGGATAGGATCAGAAGTAGGGTTTGAAGAAGATATAGGAGAAGATAAAGATGAAGATGAGGGTGTTGGCAGATGAGAAGAAGAAGTTGATTGAGATTGTATTGACGGGGCGAGAGGCACTGACGGAACCAGTGGTTGTGTTAAAGAAAGAATAGAAGTGGGATCAAAAGAGGGTACCGTAGGTGATGGAGATATTGTAGGATTGGATGAGGGTGATGCAAAAGGAAAGACACTTTCGTCAAAAACAACATTACGAGATATTTTTACTGTGCGAGAAACCATGTCATAACACCTGAAACCCTTGTGTTGCAAAGAGAAACCTAGGAAAACATGAAGAGAAGTACGTGGAGAAAGCTTATGTTGGGTGGGACTCATGTTGTGGGGATAGCAAGCACAGCCAAAAACACGAAGCATATCAAACTTGGGTTCGACACCATACAAAATCCTAAAAGGACTAGACCAGGACAAAGTACTATGTGGTATGCGGTTTTGAATATAAGTGACATAATTTAAGGCTTCAACCCAAAAAGCTAAGGGAAGATGAGCATGATATAACACAGTTCGAATCGCACCTAAGAGAGTACGATGAAGACGTTCAGCCATCCCGTTTTGTTGATGACTGTAGGGACAAGATAGGCGACGAAGAATACCGTGAGAACGAAGATAGGCATCAAAGTCATTACTACAAAACTCTCCCCCATTGTCACTCTGCAAAAAACGTACTGGAGTCTGAAAATGTGTCCGTAGTTCATTATGTAATTGTTTAAACTTTGTTAAAACTTCACTTTTAGCTTTCAGAGGATAAACCCAGCAAAAACGTGAGTACTCATCAATAAAGGAAACATAATACTTGAAACCACTAAATGAAACAACAGGCGAAGTCCAAACATCACAATGAATCACATGAAATAAACCAAGACAAGGCTCACTAGAGCGTGGATAAGGTAAAATTGTTTGTTTGCCAATCTGACAAGAAGAACAAAAAACTTCAGAAGTAGAAGATGACAAATGAGGATTCTGCTGGAAGAACTGGCGCATAACAGGAGACCCGGGGTGGCAGAGCCGTTGATGCCAAACAGTGGAAGGAACACGAGCATGAGAAAGAGCGAAAGAACAAGAGGAAACAGCATTGTTGGGCAAACGAACAGAATAAAGAGAACCAAAGCTACTGCAGCGAATCAGTGGATGGCGAAAATGCAGACCCTTCACAGAAAACCCAGCAGAATCAAAACAAACAAAACATGAATTATCAACAGCAAAACGCTTAACTGAAAGAAGATTCTTTGTTAAAAGGGGAACAACAAGAACATCCTTAAGAATGAAAGTAAATCGTCCAAAATGGAAAATTTTACTGCCAACGTGAGTGATAGGCAAGAACTTACCATCACCAACCTGCACGGTGTCCGTGCCTGTATATTCAGAAAAAGAATCCAGAGAATGTGGTGTTGGAGTCATATGGCTCGTGGCACCAGAGTCCACATACCAAGGAGCAGAAGTTTCGTGAACACCGGCATAGGAATGGGAACCACGAGAAGGACAATTCTTGGCAGTATGGTGGAAACCATCGCAAAGCTGACATTGAAGAGGGGCTGTCCCCAGAACGGAAGGAGACGACGGTGCAGAAACTGGTGGTGAGCGAGGCTGGTAACCAGAAGTTGCAGAATTCTGTGGGGGACGCCAAGGCTTGAAAGAATTAGATTTTGAATAGAAAGGTCGGGGATATGGTGAAGAAGGAGGAGAAAAGGGCGGTCGTGGGGTAAAAGGACGGAAACCACGGCCCCGTGAGGAACCAGACTGACCTCGGCCCTTCCCTTGAGTGAACAAGGCTTGAGAGGACGACACCGAGTCAGTCAAAGAACGATGTTTAGCCAAGCGTGACTCTTGGGCCAACAAGGAAGAACGAAGCTCAAAGTAAGAGGGTAATGGTGCTTTGGATGTGTGAAGAGTAACAAAATCACTATATTCAGAAGGAAGACCATCTAGAATTTGAAGAACAATATCCTCCTCAGAAAGACCACGACCAATGGCGTCAAGGTTATCCGCAAGAGTGCGAACATACTGAAGATGGGCGGGATTGGGTTGGGGAAGGCCATCATGTTCAGAAGAAGGGATCATGGCTGGGGGTTGAACACTGGTACCATCAATGTGCCCCTGCACCTGATGAGAGTGGAAAACAGTTTGGAGCAGACTCTGCCAAACAAGAAAATTAGAAAAATCCAATGTGGTAGGAACATAATTCTTGATATTACTCACACTGAACACAGAGTGAACAGTAGAGGATAAAGGAGCAGAAACAGAAGAACCAGAAGCAGAAGAAGAAGAAACAGAAGATGAAGAGGAAGCCAGGGTAGAGGAATCGGTAGACATGACGTAAAAAGAGAACCAAGGAAATCTTCTAGCCACAAAAGACAGAATATAGCTCCGCTACCATAAACAGAATGTGATAGGAATGTACCAGGATGAGCAAATGATAGCTCTCCTGTGCTTTATATAATATCAAACACATTACATGATTTACATCAGGAGTCCTATACTAAATACAATATAACACTAATATTAACTACTTAGGCTTATCACAATGACTTATCTTATCAAAGCCTGGGCCGAGATGTTGCGGTGCCCTCAGTTTGTGAATTCTCACCTGTCTGATCGTACGCATCCATCCTGCTTCCTCATCCAAACATTGAACCTCCGTTCTGAACCTCTCAGGATCCAATCTGTTGACATAAAAGACTGGAACAATATCCAAGTTAATGATCTGAATCTTCAGTTCCCCGGACGCATTGTTTCTAGCTCGGATGGTGTGGTCTTGATCCTCAGCCATGTACAGAATTATACGGTCATCCACCATTATATTGCAAATCCTATTACAAGGCAAGTCTTGAAGCTCCCTGATCCCACCAACTTCCGACCATCTCTATACTTCAGCGGCATTGCAAGGATACCCAAAACCGGGGAACTTAAAGTGGTGGTTGTTAGCGAGGTTTTCAATGACTTTTTTGTTATAACTGTGGGTGACGGCAGGCCATGGAGAAGATTGAGGAGCCCTCCAGGACTTGTGATAAAATGGGTTTCAAACCATGGATGTTCTGTTGGTGGAGTTGTTTATTCTACCATCTTATATGGCCAAGATTACGACTCCATTTTTGCTGTAGATCTCCGTAATGAATCAGTCCACCTCGTGAAGCTTCCTGAGAAATCTGATGATGGAAAATATAAGACAGTTTTGTGCAATAGGGACAGACTGTATCTTATGGATGCTCATCCAAGACGAAATAATAAGTTCTTGAGAGTATGGCTGCTGAAGGATTTGCATTGGAGAGGGTGGGTTAGGATTCAAAATCTTGATATATCTGCATTCGGTTTAGTAGATCCCTTTGCCATACCATTGGTTTGGTTAGAATCTGAAGAAGTTTTGGTTGTCTTAACTAGGACTCGTTATCTAGAACGGGGTGAAGGTGGTAGTACTCTTCCGAGAATTTTGGCTCCTGATAAAGCCATCATGGGTTGCTGTCTCAGGTCAGGAAATCGCAAGACACTATCTGAAGTTGGTAACTTGGGGAATCAGCAGGTCAAAGCTCTCTGCCACACAAATAGCCTTGTCCGGTTTTAGCAAGTGAGAAGTGCGATGAGAGTATCTTGGACTATCCTGAACAAAAACCAATATAATTGGCATTATGTAAGAATCTGCTATCACATTTATATGTATGTACACTTCATAAGTGTTGTCTGGTTTCGCACTATGGTAAGTGGTAAGCGGTAAGCTATCTACACAGTTTATTAGGTTTTCTCCTGATTGCTATAATTTCCTTTGATTTAACTGTCCCCTTCCTGTTATTATGTATTCTCTGTTGAACTGAATCCACACAGCCAAGATGCTGTGGGTTATCAAAGCCGAAAATTGCAGTGTATCGTACGTGCAACTAGGAAAAATAAATATTAATACTTGTAGAAGAGGTTTTGGCTTTTTCTTTTTGTTTTTCTTTTTTTTCCAAATCCTTAATGAGGATTATCGAAAAGCAATGAAAAAAAAAAGGTTCAATGTAAATATTATAAAACTATTGAGTCGGAGATAATTCTTATCGTTAAAAATATATGTTTTATTACTTACCGCCTATAGCTTCTTATTATTAGTATCTTTAGTTCCAAGCAGCCCATATACGCTTCGTATTCATGGTTGAAAGATTCTGTTAAACCTGCGCCACCCTCTCTGCCGCTCCGTTTGGAGAAACAAGAAACCTAACAGGTAATGCTTTCCTTCAATCACTGTTTAGTCTTATAAGCTCGATCTTCATATGATTCCCTACATTAAGTACTAATACGCGTGTTAATTTGTACTTCTCACATTGTGGCGATACGTTTTTTGTTGTGCTTTTTTGGTTAGTTCTGTTGCTCGACAAGTTTATTATATAGTCTATTACATCATAAACAAATCCATGTGTGTTCTATTCTTGTTCTTCATGTGCCTGTCTTAATTATCCTGCTTTAAGGAACAAAGACTATGGTAAGTGGTAACTACTTGTTTTGCATGTTATGTTTGATGGATTCGGATGATCTCAGCTACAGACAGGATATGGATGATTCATCGGCAGATGTTCCAGGAAGTACAGTAGCGAATATGATGACCAAACGACAAAGTACTTGCCCTGTTTCGACCAATGCTTCTTCTTCTTCTTCTTCTTCTCCTTCCAAGTCTAAGAGAAAGTGTACGAGTAAGGATGAAGAAGGAGGGTTCCTTCCTAATGATGTAATTTCCATCATTCTCAGCCACCTTCCTGCATCATTCTTGTATGAGAATTGCAGGCTTGCTTGCAGAGCATGGGCGAAGTTGTTGAGGTGCCCCAACTTTGTGAATTCTCAACTCTCTCGTACACTTCCACCCTGCTTATTCATCCAAAAAGTTCAAGCTAAAGGTAAAGCTCTCAAAACCAAATGTGTTGGGATAATAGAAGACTGGAGCAATATCCAAGTTAGAGATATGAATCTTCAATCCCTGGGATGCATTGTTTCTAGTTCAGATGGCGTGGTCTTGATCCGAAACGACTTCCAATGTTTTATCGCAAATCCTATTACTAGGCAAGTTTTGAAACTCCCTGATACCAAACACTTCAGTCCATCTCTGTGCTTCAACGGGATTGCAAGGATACCTAACACTGGTGAACTTAAAGTGGTACTTCACCGCAAGATTTCCAATCACTTCTTCATTATCACTGCCGGTGATGGCAAGAAGTGGAGAAGATATAAAATTTCTACAGTAATTAAGCCAAGTCGGATTAGAAACCATGGGACTTCAGTTGGTGGAGTTGTTTACTCGAGTGTCATAGATGGAGGTCATTGTCACTGCATTTTTGCTGTAGACCTCCGGGATGAGTCTGGTCATCAAGTAATGCTACCGGACGGCAAGCATCAGACAATTTTAAGTAACAGGGACAGTCTGTATGTTATCGATGTTGCAATGCGAAACACGGGGTTCTGGAGAGTATGGCTCCTGAAGGATTTGCATCGGAGAGAGTGGGTTAGAATTCAAGACCTGGATATATCTGCCATGGGTTTGCTCGAACCCTTACCCAAACCACTGGTTTGGTTAGAATCTGAACAAGTTATGGTTGTTGATACTAGCAGGGGTTGTCTGAAAGGGTGGAGAGATGGTCCTGGAAGAAGAAGTTGCAGTCAGAAAGTGGTTGTTGGTTGCTGTCTCAGGTCAGGAAATTACAAGATACTAGAAGAAAACAGCGATTGGCCAGACGTTCAACTTAAAGTCTTGTGGCACACAAACAGCCTTGTTCGATTTTAAATGAGATGCTTTGAACATAAATAAGGCCATCCAATACCACCACCAATATAACTCTTATCAAGGATAGACACTTGAAAAAATTCAGTGGCATCCAGTTTGCATGTCATGTTTCGAACTCGATCTGCATTTCTTAAGTTACTTTTCCAGTTTCTCACTCGCTAGCTGCAGAAAAGTGCCTTCTTACATCTTTATGTCTTCTGTACTAATCAGTTTACGTGTAATTATTCAGTCCTCTCAAACCACAAGCTAGTAGACTGAAATCCGCCAACTAAAAGAATCTCCAAGTTGTCTGCAACTGGCCAGATAGTAGGATGAGCCCAAAACCCCCCTAATTGTGTCTAAGAGTCTCTGGTCCAAAAGAGGAAAAAGGTGGTGTTGCGAAGCTAATACTCGGATTATTACAAGAGATAAATGAATCCATAGATGTGATAATGAGTCCTCAATGAAAAAACCTGTTATCATGATTAAAACATGGGCCTCTCAACCCAGGTGCAGTACCTCAAGGCAGAGAAAGTACTGAATGGCCGAAACACCCATGGGCCTAAACACATAAAGATGCCCTAAACGCTGCAATAATTTCTGATGAATTCTAGCTAGTCTACAAACCCTGAAGCCGAAAGATTCAGTTTGTCCCGGACACTCCGTTTTGTGTAGAAACAAGAAATCTTCTAACAGGTAATTATAAGTGCCTCTCTAAGATCATTATATGATTCCATGAATTAACCAAATCATAATTTTCTCACCTTTCGATGATTTTGTTTGTTGTGCTGTCGTGGTTAATTCTTTTGCTCCACAAGTTTATAAGTAGCTGGTTAATTAGTTTGTTCGCGGAATAAGGAACACGACATGTAATCTTTCCACAAATTTTCATAGCTCCAATAATCAAATCTATACCCCATGTGTGTTCTATTCTTTGCCTTCAGTCTATGCCTGCCTTTTAAGGTACAAACTATATAGTAATTCCTTGGTTTTTCTTCTATTTTTTTTTTTTCTGTATTAATGCTCGATGTATAACTGCATGTCATCTGCATGGATGATGATTCATCCTCAGATGCTTCCGAAAGTAGGAATATGATTACCAAACAAAAAAATATATCTTCTTCTTCGTCGACCAAGTCCCAGAGAAAGCGTACTAAGGACACAAGGGTAGAGTTCCTTCCTATCGACATAGTTTCGGGCATCCTCAGCCGCCTTCCTGCGTCTTTCCTGTACAAGGAATGCAGGTTCGTTTGCAAAGCATGGGAGGAGATGCTACGGTGTCCCCATTTTGTGAATTCTCACCTCTCTCGTACTACACATCCATCCTGCTTCCTCATAGAAACATCTAAGCGTGGTACAGCACCTCTCAAAATCCAACATGTTGGCATAAAAGACGACTGGAACAACATCCAAGTTAGTGATCCCATCTATCTTCAGCTACGTGGATCAATTGTTTCTTGTTCGGATGGCGTGGTCTTGATCCGCGCGCAGGATTCTCTTGACGGCATCCATTATTACATAGCAAATCCTGTTACAAGTCAAGTTTTGAAGCGCCCTGACAATGACAACTTCCTTGCAACTGCAAGGTTCTGCGGCATTGCAAGGATACCTCACACTGGGGAACTTAAAGTGGTAGCTTTCAGCAGGATTTCCAATGACTTATTGGTCACCACTGTGGGTGACCACATTCTGTGGAGAAAATTAACTAGTGCTTCAGGAATTTTCCCAAGTTCCGCTGGAAAACATGAAATTTCTGTTGGTGGAGTTGTTTATTTCTTTACCACTAGTAGGAAGTACAATTGCACCAGTTGCATTATTGCTGTGGACCTCCGTGATGAGTCTGTCCATCATGTAGAGCTTCCATCTGATGAACGGTATAGAATTTGGACAATTTTAAGCAACAGGGACAGTTTATATCTTGTGTATGCGAAATATCCGGCAACAAACAGCAGTATGCTCTTGAGATTATGGTGTCTGAAGGATTTGCATAGGAGAGAGTGGGCTAGGGTTCAAGATCCGAGTATATCTACCTCCAGTTTGCTACTTCCCTTTTCCCAACCATTGATTCGGTTAGAAGCTGAACAAGTTTTGATCGTCAAAACTAGGCGTCATTAGGGGGAGTGAAGATGGTACTCGAGGAAGTTCCAATGATGTAATGATCACGGGTAATGAAATGATCATGGCTTTATGTCTCAGGTCAGGAAATCTCAGGAAACTAGCAGAAAATAGCTATGGGCCAGAACACCAAATGGAAGCTCTCGGGCACATTGGCTGCCTCGTACGATTTTAGCTAGTGAGCACCTAGGATGATGAGATTCTTTGAACATCTACGGCCATCCTATACTAAAACCTACATAATTGTTATTATGGATTCATCTTCTATCACACATCTGTTCTGGATGTATTGTACTGCTTTAAGGTAAATTATCTGTCCTATTGTTGGATTATCTCACTCTAATAAGCTTTCTCTACACCTTGGTTTGCTGTAATTCTTTCGGGTCATTTGGCCCCCTCTATTTTCTAAGGAGTTGTTTACACAGCCAAGATGGTGTGAATCATCAAAACAAAAATTGCAGTGTATCAAGTTGCTCCGCTAGTGTGTTGCCAAGGGAATTCATCCATCAATGCTTGAATTGACTGTGTTATTGACATGAGGAATGCCCATGTGTGTTTTTATGGTGAATGTTGCGCTGTCAAAAGATGGTGGTCATCCAGTTGACTGATAAAAGCTGCCTGTGCTATTTAAGTTTAACGTGATTACAAAGTAAAGATAGTGAAGCTCTATGCAGTTATTCAAATCCTCTGTAATCACATGCTTGTCTGGTGAAACCGGTCAGGCTGATGATGTTTCTTGTACGTATGATGCACTTAGAGAATCTCCAAGTTGTCCTCTACCGGCCAGGTATTAGGATAGGCCAAATGCCTGATTATTATTCTTGATCAAACATTTTACCCTAAGTTGTTAACCTTTCTTTTCGATATGATTGTATTGGGTTCTAATTGTTTGTTATCTGATCTATCATCAGAATGATTTGATGATATAATTAAGAGAATGAATACTCACTGCCAACTGGAAATACATATATTGTGATTCACAAGTACAACTATCTGTGCCACAATGCCAGCTCTTGAAGGAAAAACTGGCTTATAAACCATTCCTAGCCATGGATTATGTGCCCAAACAGGATTCCAAATTGGAAATGATAGATTATGTCACACTGCCAACCTGTTTTTTTTCTTTTTCTTTTTTTCAACTTCTCATCTTTCTTTTTCCCTTTTGTGGATGGATACTAGCTGTAGCTGTTGGTACTTTCTTGAAGGTGGTAAATAGAAAGCTAGCTTAATACTAAGCCACAAAAAAAAAAAATAATGGATCGTTTACATGGTGCAGACATGGTTAACTACAATCATTAAATTCCAAGAATGCGAGTTAAAGCCAATCCTTCACATAGTAAGGACAGGAATATAAAGACAACTCAAACATTCTTCCTCCAATAACCTACTGTTGTTTAATTGGTGAGGTATATAAAAGCTGCCCATCCAACTATTTTTCACATGCTGGGACCATTCAGGTAATGACTAAATTTGAGGAACCATATGGAGATGTTGCACCATTTACAGGTTCAGATTGATAATATTAGTCTTAGATGCAGGAAATCAAATAAAGTTTTCTAAAACAAAGCCCAACCACAAAAAGGGTATTAGTTAAAAGCCATAGCTGGTATGGATTCCCACTGGCTATGGATTTCAATCCAACCAAAGTCCAAACGCATTAACCTGATCTGATCTTGAAAGGAATAGGTAATGTATCATAAAGGGGAGCAATCATTCAACGACATAAAACACAGAACTAAGACCAATCAGTAGTAGCCCACCAATCTGATTATAGAAGTGTAAAAGGACATGGACCGGTTAGTACAAGTCACAACTACTTGACACCACACCAAAAAGTAAGTTTTCCAAAGACCACCATTAATAGGAAAGAAAGCTTGCTTCATGTATACGTTGTTAACAGTTGCATGGCAAAATGATACATGATAGTACTTTCTATTACCCTGTGCTTCTTAAAATACTTATCAACTCATGGCAAACTCAATTTTGAACCTTCCATCATCACTGGCTCCTCCAGTATGCATTTGATCGATTAGAGTTTTTGAGGATAGAAAAAGAAAACTTTTTCTTCATATAATAAATATTAAGCAAATCACACATACAATAATTCCCCATATGAACAAATAGAACAAAATCTAGAATGTGTAACAAAAGCAAACAGCATGCTTACAGTGCAGAAGCATTCAGGTTGAGGTACCTGGCTACACTGGAGAGCGATACCCCATCTTTCCAAAGAACTTTACTCTTTTTTCAAATCCACAGGAAAATAACCAATGATGCTTCAAAGAATTGGAGAGCACAAGGCAGCCGCTCCCCCCCCACTGACCAGCACCACATCACCCAAACACCCCATAAAAAATTCAAAGAATGTGTCCTAGTTTCTAAGCTGGCAAAACTCTTTCCATTCCATCACTGAGATCTCCTTCTAAGGTGTTGAGATACAGGGCACCCCTCGAAGAAATCCAAGACAGCACTCTCCAAATCTTCCACCGAGTACTTGATATAGTTCTCTGGGTGCCTTCCACTCTCTATATGGCTCCTGAACCGCCCAAGAAATGACCTATATGCTGGGATCAACTTCTCAGAAATCGAAATTCGAAGCTCCTCCCTAAGTTGAGAATCCGGTATCAACCATGTTGCTTGAGTCCTGTGAACCTCCTCAAACATAGCATTGAAGGTCTTGAATCTCTCTCTCAGAGCACTCTTTGACACCCCAGAAGAGAAACTCCCACTGACATGTAACCCCTCATCTCTCAGACAATACAACACACTCACCCAGGTTGCTCTCTGGTAACTAGTCGCTGATTGCCTGAACTTTCCTGTTAGTTTCCTCAAGTAATCATCTCCAATCATTTCCCTCAATTCCGGCGACCCTTTAACTTTCTGAACTATGTAATGAACATTATTCATCATAAACAAATGAGCTAATGCTGCATCCTTGTAATGCTTGGACTTGCCATCCAAATTGAATTGCAAAATCACAATAATCCAAATCAAGTGAAGCGCTAGCGGGGTCTTCCCCTCTAACTCAGCAAATTCCATATCCGGGGTGGTTGGATCCCCCGAATATCTTGAACCAGTAGAAGGCTTTGACATAATAAGCTCAATCAAGGTCTGTTTATAATCCGAGATCAAGCTGATGTAGTTCATCACATACCTCGTCAAGGGATGAATTGTCCCACCAGGGACAGGAACCCTGGAAGGCTCGCGCAAGACAGCATTCTCAAACTCAGACAGAATCCCTCTAGCAGCCTCGGCCAATCTTGACAGAATCTCTGCTGCCTGAACCCGAATAGAATCAGCCGACTTGGACTCAAAAACCACCTCAATATCAGGCAACAAGTCCATCAAAGCATCATGCAAGTCCAGAATCTTGAACATCTTCTCAGGGGACCTCCTGCTTATACTTATAGCCTCTGCAAAGTTGAACAACTGGATAGCAGGACCTTTAACCGTCTCCATAAAGCAAGCATCATCAATAGCAGTACCAATCCCATAGAAGATCTCCTCACACAGCTTCTTCTCACTAGCAAACAGAATCCTAACACAAACCCTAGCCGCCCTAATCCACCTCCTGATCTTGGTCTCCAAGGCATCCCACTCCAGCCTCTGGATATCCCCTATACTCAACTTCTCAATCCCCAGCCTCCTAAAACTCGCATCCACCGCCGACTTCCTCACGCTACCGTACACCTGAATACACTCCCTCAAGTACCCAGACGACACCATCCTCCTCGCTATACTCTGGAGATCGGAAACCGCCTCCGCCGGTATCAGATCGATCTCCCGGATGCTGCTCGTGGATCGGTAGCTGCTCACGGTGCTGCCGGAGCTGGAGTCAGCTCTTCTTATCGGATCTGTAAGATCAAGGGTGGTGCTCTCGTTATCTTCGTCGTCGAACTCGTTCCCGGTCCTTTCAGCGGCGGCAGCGGAGGAGTAGTGGGAAGAGGAGGAGCTGTAGTCGGCGGCGGTGTTAAGTGCGTCTTCCTCAAGTGGGCTTGTGTGGGTGAGGAGAATGTTACGGAACTCGTCTTCAAGCCTGGCCATGGCGATCTGGATGGCCGAGTTGACCTTCTCCTGATCCTCCCCGCCGGCGTCGGAGATGGATGTGGAAGAAAGCGACTTTTGAATTTCGTCCACCGCTTGCAGGTAACGATCCACTTCTTGACGATCGCCGTTGAAAATCATCTTGTCTCTTGCCTCCTCCGACGCCGACGAGTCCCACCGGAGAATTATCTTCTTAGCATCCTCAAACCCTCCTCCTCCTCCTCCTGCGGTGGAGCTGTTCTCTGGTGGTTCCATGATAGTTGAATACTTCACTAGTTCCCTGTTGATTCTTGCAGTACAAGAATATCTGGGTACAAAAAAAGATCGGTTCTTGATGATTTTTAGTTGATGCTGATTGAATTAGAATAGCAGGGGAAGAAAGAAGGGCAAGGACTGGAATAATAATAATAACATTTGGGGTGGCTTTGATAAATGATAATTAAGGAAAAAAGAAGGGATTATATTTATTGGGCTGGTCTAAAGAAATGAACTGTTATCTTTGAATGTTGTTTATTGGCATAATAATAAGCAAGGAAAGATCAAAGATAACTGTCGTTACACTCTAAGCCAGTTAAGTTAAAAAAATTTGGAGGAAAGTGTTTTTTTTTTCTTTTTTTGCTAAAGTCTTGAGGAATGGATTTTTAAGGGCAAAAAGAAAAGGATGGAGGAAATATCTTTTGGAATCTTGTGGAAAAAAGAGCGCTGATTGAATTGAATGGTGGTTCTTTTGGTGGTGGTGATGAGGTGGTGGTGGGGCTAGCAAGGAGAAGGAGAAGAAAAGAAATTACTTGGAGAGAGAGAGAGAGAGGAGGAAGAGGAGGAGACTAATAGAGTGGGAGATGGAGGAGATAGGAGAATAGGGTGCGTGACATGTTGTTTGCTTGGGTGTTCTAACTAAGACTTCTAGATTTTCTTTCTTTCTATCTATCTATAAACTAGTGTTGTTTGTTTTTTTTTGATGATGTCGTGTAATAATATTGGGAAGACTTCAGTTTACTACTATTTCGCGGTGTTTTTTAGTCTTGTAAGGCAGCTGCGGTTGGATTTTTTTTGTCTGAATCCGATTTTCTTTCTTTTTGTTTTTGTGTGTGACAGTGTGAGGGAAAATGAGACAGCGAAAGGGGGGGGTTGTGTTTGATTTTGAACTCGGCCAATAAGACTTCAACTTTTGACAACTTGACTTGAATGCCCGCCACCGGTGGAATCTATCGTTGCCATATGCCGGCGAAATTGCCAGGAATCTTGCTTCTTCTAACTTTCCAATCATACCATCACCCTTTTTGTGATCAAAAAAATGGTATCTTGCCTTTTTTTTTTTTTGATGGAAAGAGAAATTGCTACTTTGTTTCTCTAGTGTAGGAAGAAAGAGAAAAAAGAGGAGTAGTAGCTTTTCACTGTCTTTCTTTAACCTACTAAACGCTCTTTTGAAGAAGCTATTCTTTTAATTAAGCAACTCAAAGATTATGGGGGGAGATAATCAAAGAAGTTGACTAGGAAAGGATTGCATTAAAGCAAAGATCTATTGTTATTTTTGTACAAGTGATCGTTGAAGGACATTAATAGAAATTGCTGCTAATATCTTATGAATCCACGTTCCTTTCATCTCGTTATGGAAAAACTCCAATTATGATATGACCCTAAAGAATGAGAAAGGTTAAATACTTCCTAAGATGAAGACTTATAGATTGTGTTTATTTATCCTACCAGCAGCGGCGGCCGCTTCTTGGATGGTCTTTTTTTTTCTCTCTTAAATCATAAGATTATTATACCATCCATTTTGAATAAATATTTAAATTTGAGAAATCAAAGTCAACGTCATGGCCCTAACTTTGGCAGACTGGGCAACAATAAGACCTAGACAACTTTTTCGAAGCTTCGGACAAGTCCAAGTCCATTAAAATTGGCAAGTAGTATGTATGACTACGTAATTGGGCTCTTTGAATATCAAGCTGGAGTCCACCAATGAGGGGTGGATCTTTATTTCTTAATCCCCCTCCCTTTATAGTTTTAAACTTTGCACTGTTTTTCCTTCTGTGAGGTACTCTACTAGAGAAAGACGAAAGACAAGAAACGATTTGCTAGCCACAAATGAAGAGCACTAGGGGGTTGAGTACAGCCAAGAAAGAGCTAAATGTGCTGGCTACTAGCTTGCCTATACATTCACTTGCTATGCTATATTGCTATATGCCAGTTACTACCAAATAATTGGCGGAATTGGGTGTTTCCCCATCTTACCTATGCTACTAAACCCGACAGAAAACCACTAAGATTAATCAATGAAAATTAATGAGGTCAACTCATCCACTGCCAAGACAGTCCAAAATTCACGTGCATACATGGTTGCACGTACGCTAATTTTGTTTACAAAAGGCATAATTTATATATCATGGAATCATTGAGAAATGTGTAGAATTAGCAGCGCATTAAGATGATGCATATGCATGGTGGTGGCACTTTTGTTTAGGGATGTAAGAAGATGATGATATCTGCAGGGTCAGTAACATCACATTCTCTCTATCATTTTTTTTTCCCCTCCGATTCTGCAAAATTCGCTAGAAATCATATGCAATGTGGGTTTGCCTTCCTGGACTAATCAGAGTTTGATTAAATTAACTGACAATCTAGAGAAGGGGAAAATAGTTTTGAATTGGAGTTGCACGAGTGGTACAGCTGCAGGTTGATTTGGAAAAAGAAATGCATGGCCGTACTATAGGTCTTCATGTTTTTCAAACCAGGAAACTACTGATTCATCATCTAAATAAATGAGCTGGCAAAAATCATCTCTGTATCCAAGAATTCCCTGTACTGAGCAGCACAGCAAGTAAGGTTTTGTATATTAACCATGAAATATGGGAATGTACTGTTACATTACAAGACAGTGTATGTGGCTAAATAACAGCGTGATAGTGGGTGCATTGTTGTGTGCCAGGTTAAGATCCTACAAATCTGAACCATTTTAAATAGTAGTTTCTGATATCTCCAGCTGGAGTGAGTTATTATTATGAGGCAAGGATGGGTTGACTATTGTGTCTCTCTAATCTGTCAATGAGTTGTACTTACTTGGGAGTCCCAATTAGATCCTCAAGCTGTATTCCAAAACTGTATGCATTTTGGCTTCACCCATTTAACAAAATTTATATTCATTCAATCAGATTTTGAAGTGGCTGCAACTCTTCTTTTATCTGCTTTTTTTTTCCCCCTCTTTTTGCCACTTTTGTGTTCATTAAAGTACTAAGTACTGCACCAGGGACCTCTTTTATTGTGTATCATTAGCTAACATCCAAGACAAAGCCATTTTTTTAATAAGATAGTGATGCAGGAAATGGCAAAAAGCAATTAGAAGCCTTCTCATCTTTGCAAAGTCCTACTGCACACAAACTTGAACAGAATTGCAGGTTTTGGCGTAAACCTGAATTCTTGCAGTGTATCACGCATGTTTGATGTAAAAGAAGTCACTATATATTGCCGAATTGATCACTACAAGAAGGATGTACAATACCAAAAGAGATACAAAACAAAATGAATAGAAAGAAAGAGGAGGAGAAGCATGTACAATATGTTCTGCCAAGAACTAAGAAGACCTGTGACAAGGTTAAAGAGAACCCCTAACTCTCCTTTAACCAGGAATGTTCTGGCTATGGATTACAACTATGATATTGAATGAGAATTGGAGAAACATTTAAAAAAAAAAAAAGAAAGAAAAACCTAACTAATTAAAAGAGGGAATACAGAGGTTTTTTTTGTGTGTGTGCGTGGTTACGCTACGCGTACAGCACATCTGTACATGTGCATTGCATCCACCAAATTTTTTTTCACTGTATTTGCAAAATCTCGAATAGGGTGCCTAAGGGAATCAGTATCACAGCAGATCCTGGTGCTGCTCTTCTTTGTCTCATCAAACTGATTTTGAACCTTTCCACTAATTTTTTTTTTTTAAATTCCATATAGTGTCATTGTTCATGGCTATTTAGTGAGATGGTATAGGAAACCTGATCCTGATCCAGTTGTGCAGATATGTCCATAAAGCTTTCTGTTGATTCATGTAAGCTGTCCGATTTATCTCTCCTCCTCCTCGAGTCCTCACCATTAGCTTGTTGGCTACCGGAAAAACTTGTATCCGGAGAATCCATCACTTCTGATGCGGTACCATCCTCTGCTGTTATCTCTTCTATCCTCCGTAGTGCTTCTTTCATTTCTAAACGTATTTCAGGATTACTTTCAACGCAGGCAGCCCCAATACGAAGCATCTTAGTGACCTGACCAAGTGAATTCTTGGCGTTGGTAATTCTTGGGTCAACCAATTCTTGTTCTTTCCCTTCAGACATTGCAGATGCCACCAGTTGGACTACATCAGTCCCTTCCTTTGCAGTGCTGAGATACTGAGAAGGAAATTTCCCAGTAACGATTTCGAGAATGATGATTCCTAAACAATAGACATCACATTTTGGTGACAGCCCATATCGGGGAACCTCAGGGGACTTGTAGGCAAACAGTGCCTGTGATACCATGGAATTTGTGGTGTAGGTCATTGGACTAAATCCAAATTCTGAAAGCAATGGCTCGTTGTCAGGATGGAGAAGGACATTGCTGGATTTGAGATTCCCATGAGGCAGGTCAGCAAAAGCAAGCTCTGCGTGAAGATAAGCCAGCCCTCTTGCAATCCCTTTAACAATCTTGAGACGGGTAGACCAATCTTGTGATGGTCCTTTGTCAGCTGAAGAAAATGTAATTCAGGAAATACGCATAAATATTCAGATAGAGAAGCATAGCTAGATTCATGTCATAAAATTACACATATCAAAACAGAATGGGAAAAAACTTTCCTACCATGCAGCAAGAACTGCAAGCTGCCTTTAGGGATATACTCATAGATCACCAGCTTCTCTTCCTTCCGGAAATGAAATGCCAATGGTGGCAAAACATTAGGATGCCGCAGATTTCCAAGCTTTTTCAACTCTGCATCAAATCCATCCCTATCCAACCCATTCATGCTTCTCATTCTCTTAACCACAACCACTATCCCTGAAGCCAGCGCAGCCTTATATGAAGACCCCAAGCTCCCATTTCCAAGTATCTCTGCGGCAGCTTTCATCAAATCAGGCATCCCAATGATACCCTTTTCATCATTCACCATCACTAATTCTCCTACACCACCCCCGCGTTGAGAACCTTTACGGCTTGATCCACCAGACTTGGATACAGATCCTGACTCCGATACAGCAACCTGTATCTCAGCAGCATCTGGGTTTGCCTCCCTAGGCTTTTCTATAGGCTCGACGTGCTTCTTTTTCCTTAATATATTGGCGATTATCACCGCTACCACAGCAACAACCATAATCCCCATTATTATGAACGCTGCAATTGCTCGTTTAAATCGAGCACTATCACTGTTATGTTTATCAACGTTAGGAATTATAGGAATGTGGGGTGGTGGTGGCTCAAATGTGGCAGCTTTACACTCCCTACCAGTACCATCTCCACAAAGGTCAGGATTTCCTTCGAAGGAACTAACACCAAATCTAGCTACGCTGGAGGGTAATTCTCCCTTCAATTTGTTAAACGATACGTTGAGTAACTTCAACGTTGGCTGCTCCATGGATGGAACATTGCCACTGAATTGATTGTTCTCTAGAAGCAATTCTGTTAGCCTGGACAACTCGGTTAAGGATGATGGGATGTCTCCTTCAAACTTGTTATCAGAAAGAGAGATTTTCTTGAGTGACCTCATTTTGGAGAAGAAATCTGATGGAATAATGCCTGAAAATTGATTGCCTCCCAGGTACAAGTTCCGGAGGGAGCCTAAACGGTTAAGCTCAGGAATTGCACCTGAGAAGGAGTTGTAAGCAAAGCTTACGCTCCTGAGACCGGGAAGATTAACCAGAGCATCAACATCAATGTTTCCTGATAAACCCATGTTTTCGAGACGCAGACCCATGACAGAGCCATCAAGACATTGAACACCAAGCCAGAGGGAGTCGCGTCTGCAGGGGTCAGAGCCAGGCACCCAGGAAGTAAGTGCAGTTGCGTTGTTGAACGAGTTCTTGAGCTGAATCAAAGCCTCTGATTCTGATACTGAATACGTCAATGCAGATTGATGAACAACGAGAATCATTACAACGGGAAAAAGAATTGGCCGGAGTTGCCAATCCAAGGCCATCAGTTATCCAGAAACGTTTGACAACATTTGCCTATGTAAATTTTCTTTTCCTTTTTTGTGGGACTTTGTGTTTTTTTCCTCTTTTTTCGCTTTCTGCATTGGTTCATACTGGCCTCTTCATACTTCATGGTGTTTTGTTTCTTTGCTTTGGGGGCAAGTGCAAGAGAGCCTTAGATTGAGAGGGAGATGAGCGCCTTATTAGCAAGACAAAACTAGTGGGAATCCTCGAGTTTGAAATGGTCAAAGTCCATTTCTTTCCCTCATGAATTGAATATAGTAATATACTCACAATAATTAACCAATAAAAGAATATAGCCAATGAACTATAGCTCATGAAATGTATTGAAGGACTCCTTACGATCTCCATTAAACAGTGCGACCAAAAAAAATCTCATCAATGCATCATTTTATCAGAATCTGCTTGATGAACCATATATCGTCTTCAATTTTAGTTGTTTACAGGATTAACGGATTGGGCTGTCTTTAATTGGGCTTTTGTATTATTTTAGGATGGTCCAGTTCCAGGTCCAACAAGTAATCATCTGTGGCTGGATCTAATAATCACATGACAAGTTGTAAATCTAAACAAGACCAACTGACCAACCCATAAAGGAGAACGTATACCGTACTTGGAATCCGTAGCTTAACTTGTCACTTAACGAAGTTGAAGCAAGACTGCTTTGCTTCAGATGTTTAACCATGACTTTTATTAGTCACAAAGGTGGGACTCAAACATTGAAATGTCACCCTCTGTGTTTTTTTATACAAGAATGCCAATGAACTACAAGGCCATTGGTTAATTATTCTTTTATGATTAAAGAGCGATTTGGTTCCGTTTACGCGAGGTTTCGAGTTTGAGTCCGAGTTCTTGTGTACGCAAGAAATTCTCGTTGGGAGCCCAAATGCGCAACGTAGGTCAAATCTACATTAGTCGAAGTAAAGTTCTGGATATCGAATGGGAAAAAAAGAGAGCAACTCTACCGGATGGACTTGATAATATATTTTATCTACCCTGGGAAATTTTCTCCGGAGAACTGGCACTTATACAGTTGACAATGTGCTAATTGTTTGAAAAAAAAATCCCAATTCCCATCAACCTTGGATATAATCTGGAAGAGTTGAATTTTGGCGAGTCATCAGGAGGCATGATATTATCCTACTACTCCCACCGCACTGACCAAAATGACTAAATAGTAAATATACCCTAGCAGACCAAACTATTAAAAAGAATTAGAGACATGTTTGGTCCAAAAGGTGGGCTTTAAAATTAATACAACCCCCACCTTCCTCTTATTTTCTGGATCTATCTTTTCTCCATTTTTTATGGTTCGTCTCTTGGTCTTTTTGCAAGGTAGCCAACGAAATGCGACACCAAACACACCCACGTTTTCTATATGGCTGCTATTGTACAGAACAAAGCAATCAATTGCGATTCCAAGTCAAGGGTGCTTATTTTTGTCCATGCATGCATTTGAATAACCTAGAAAGAGTCATTAGGCATCGAGGAAAGTGGGTATGGGGCGTTAATTATGGGTTCTCCATAACACTGACATCTGTAAGGTCTCGGATACTTTTTATTTTCTGAATAGTCTATGCCTATGGGACATTATTTACTCTCTTCTTCTTCTTTTTCTTCGGGTTACTTAGCGTAATTGTTTGGCCTATAAACGGACCTTGATACTAGGAGTCAAAAAACACACAAATAAGGGTAAATGACGGGGTTAATTGGTTTAATTGTAGTTTGTTTATCAATATTTTTGGCCTCGTTGCTAAGGAATTGGCACACGAGCATCTGAAAATGAAATAGTCAACTTGAAACTTTCAAAACAAACTCTCGCAAACTGATTGAAATGTATTGAAAATAAGTAAGCATAATTAGTAAACCTAATTAGCTATATTTAACTCGGTAATGATTTGACTTAAGGGTCATTGATAGGATTAATATATTAATATACCCAAACGTATCACAGTTTGTCACTGTAACTAAGGATAACCAGAGTTGTACCCCGTCCGGAAGTATATGTGTTGACTTAAGAGACAATATGTCACTTCACTTTTAAGTCACGGAAACGCTAAACACTCGCCAAAATAGAATTTAGCAGAGCATTTCGAATCCGTCCACTCTAATGATCTTTCATTAACGTTAATGGTGCTGGATGACCAAACCTTAAACTAGAACCAATCATCTTTTATTCCTTTTCGCAGTAAAAAGTGGGCAAAGAAAATAACTTTTCCCCTGTTAAATGAAAATATACCGAAACGAAACCACACCTTACTTGACACGAGTAATATAGGGAATCTCACACTAATAGGTTAGCTGTGTCGCCGTGTCGGGCCGAGGAGCACATAAAGATAAATCGCCGTATAAAAGGAAAAGAATACGGCCGGCTCCAGGCTAGCCACGTACGCCACGTGAAACTGGTGTTACACCGGCGTAGACACACACACATCCGTCACCGTTGATCATCGCTTTCAAGATCTAACCAGATCTTGACACGTTTTAGTTTTTGCCCCCTTGGGTGACGGGCCCCACCGCCCCACGGTAATGTTAACCACCATCCACAGAAAATTTCTGCTGCCGGTGTTTATCACGTGCTCTATTTTCTTTTTTAGCTTTTCTTTTTGCCTCCCCCTAAGCAATTATAATCACCTCCCCCCAAAACAAAAGTTTATTATATTACTCGCCAAAGCGAATATATCGACGAGAAACGTGAGCAACCGGTTTTCTTACTCTTTTTTTTTTTTTGGGTTTTGCTTTTGTTTATAGGCACGTACTGGGGCCCATCTTCCGTGTTGGTCCATTTCGGTATTTTAAATATTTTCCTTATGAGCGTCTGTGTCGGCACTTAAAAAGATGTGAAATCACCTCCTTTACCTAACTAACACCGTTAAACAAATCCCCAACTCCGTTTCCCAGGAAATTACACAAATGGGTACCATGGTTTCAAGTGCAGCTGCAAGCAAAAAAAGAAAAAAAAGCTTGCATTCAATTTAGCAACTATACCTCATTTGTTCGCCTCCAACTATTAGCCCTTTTAGTATACATTTTTCTGTTGTTATTGTTACTTTTTAGAAATCATAATTCATATATACATTTATGTATTTCATAATAAAATATATAGCTTTTCACACGATTCTCTACTGAGTGAGTGATGTGTTGTGATATATTTTTTATCAAATAATTTTAGTCACAAGGACTAGTTTATAAGAATTTTGTTTGAAGATTACAAATATCTTACACTTTTACCAAAAAAAATCCAGCCACTCGGATTTTGATTTGGAGAAAGATCATATATTGAACCATCAAAAATGTAAAAAAATAATATGAATCTTTCCTCGCTCGACCAACATGAACCGCATACACTTCCTGCCATATGTGTTATTAAAAAAATAATTTTAAGACATTGCACATTAGTGTTCAATGTGAAAAAATAAAATCCCAATGGGAGGTTTTTATTGGGAGTTTGAATCATAATTTTTTAGCTGATATCTTCCTTATATTGATTGATTGGATTTTCACTTTCAGAAGACCAAGACTTATGAATGGCAGTCGTATGGGATAAGTATTATGGAGTATCTTAGAGTTGTAATTCACTTACTTGAGATACGTATATAAACTGTTACAATTACAACAAGATATGTAACAAATTATAGATTTTTTGTTAAAAAAGAACGAAAATTAACAGTTGTTAGCCCCAGCATTTTAATCATTGACACAATTTGTCAAGTGGCAAAAACATGCGTTGCATTTCCTTGCAACCAATCCTTGCATACATCTCTCCATCTTTCAAATCATCTCCACTGGATATGAAATGAAATTTATTTTACTTTGACCAAAAGATATTTAACAATTTTTTTTTTTGTTTTGGTAACAAAGATATTTAACAAGTTGCTCGGCTTTGTTAGTTGTTGTGGGAGAAAAGAAAAAAACCTTTTTCAGATGAGACCGAGTACAAAGGATTCAGATCTCACCAGTGGCCCAATTTCGTAAATGCAAAGCCAATTAAATAAAAAACAGTCTCCACACGGCAAGTCTTTGTCCATCCATATCTTTGACATATTCACCACCAAGCCCCCATCCTCCACCTTTCATTTTTTCCCCCATGTGTTTTAAAACGTGCTCCCTTAGCCGAATAAATAAAGCCCGATATTAAATTGGAATTCAAAGATAAAGGGCCAACTCATAGCTAATCAGGTTCAAAGAACATGCCAGAGTACCTAACCCCCCTTATATTCCTCCCGTTCTGCCTCCCACCAGCAATCTCCAGATAATAGATATACCCCCTCCTCTCATCATTTCCCGTTCAAGACAAGTACTTCTACTCCTACAACAGAGATAATTAGTTAAGGTTGAGTTCTAAAAAGGGTATTCAAGAGGTTTTGTAGAATCTGCCAAGACAAGAAGTATGGCAAGTTTGATTAATTATCAGAGGCCTGGTTATAAGGCACAGGAGAAGACAAGCTTTGCTCAAACCTGCAATCTTTTAAGCCAGTATTTGAAGGAGAGAGGGAGTTTGGGTGATATCAGCCTTGGATTAAATGGGAAGCTTGAAGTTAAAGGTAACCGTTTATTTTCTCTTCTTTGCCCTTCTTCAGATTTTTTACATATAGAACAACAACAGGAGTTCTTATCTTTGTTCTGTTGTTTTGCCTTGTGTTTTAGGTGCTGAAACAGCGAGATCATCACCAGCTACAACTTTGAATTTATTACCCAACATGGAAAGCTTGGATGATCATCAGGGTTTAAAACAGAAGACACCACCTCCTCCAAGCATCAAATCTGTGGACTTCTTACCTCAGTTCGTGGGTTTTGGCCCTTCATCAGATCCTGTCCAAGATACCAACATGAAGGCTGATTTAAGGTGCGTATAGCTAATTGAGAAGTGAACCTTTAATTTGTTTATTCTTTTTGCTTTTCTTTAACTTATTAGACAGCCGGCCATAAACAATATATAGATACTCTATTCCTTGCACAATATTCGTCCTTGAAGCGGCAAATTTACTTTTAAACCCACCTAGATACAAATAGCTAGTCTTTAATTTGTTCTATTAAGTATGGTAGCTCTTGAGGGTATGGAAGAGAAACTCTTGAGTGTTTATTCATGCACGTATTGTTATTAGATTTATACCACTGGCTTGTATATAAAGATATTATTAATGCACGATTTTAGCACTTCATTAACGATCTTGTGCTAAAAATCTTTTCTTTCATCTCTGCTATCAGGAAATCCTCCACAACGGAACCTGAGACCGCCCCGATGACAATATTTTACGGTGGAAAGATGATAATGTTCAATGATTTTCCTGCTGATAAAGCCAAAGAGATCATGGCCTTGTTGGGCTGCAAGAGCAATTCTGATACTTCAAACGGGTCTCCCGCTACTCCCACAACTGACAGGATTAACGCCACCATCAATTCTGGTGCTCCTGACCCAAATCAAGGACAAAAACTGGTTCAAGGACCACCAAAGGCTAGCTCAAGTAAGTACATATTGTCCTCTCGCTTTAAATACAAGTCTAAAAGAATCAAAATTGGAATACATTGTGATTAATATACTCTCTTTTTTGTTGCTTACAGATGTTCCCATGGCTAGAAGAGCTTCACTTCATCGTTTCTTTGCAAAGAGAAAAGAAAGGTAATTAAACATAACATAGACACATAAGTGGTACTAGATCTTACCTTTTTGTTGTAAGAGTACGTCTTTTAGCCGTTTTGAGCACATTTTTAATGGTTGTTATTCTTTTAGTAAAAGCTTGCACTAAAGTTTCTTTGCTCGATTTTGTTTTCAGGGCTGCAGCAAGAGCACCATATCAAATGAACGACCCATTACAGGCTCCCCGCAGTGTTCAAGCGGAGATAATAATTAGCAACGCATCACATCTTGAGCTCAAGTTGTAGGCTTAATTATTGGAGCTGGTTAATTATTCCACCGTTGTTAATTGTACCATACTACCTGGATGCACTTTGGTTTTATTAGAATCCTAACATAGTAACATTACATGTAATTAGGAGTCTTATGTTTTGTTATTATGTAGAATTTTGGGGATTGTTTCCTTGTTCTAGCCAATACACATGTTGGAAAGATTCAAGATTGTACTAGCTTTTTTGTTTTGATAAGTCAAGATTGTTCTAGCTAGTGTCAATCAATTTTGGATCTTATCCCGGTCCTTGATTGTCAATTATTCATTCTGTTGTTCCTCGAAGCTTCTGGTTTAATTTACAGTTTTTTTAGTTACAAATTTAATATTATTGTCAATATTTTATAATATTACTGTGGGAAGAAAAACACAAGTTATTAAATTAAAACTTCTGTTGCTGCATATCAAACCCCCTTCGTCACACACCATCTCAGATAGTCTTTGTTCAAATGAGAAATTTAAGCTGCAATAATGCTACATTTTATGTAGGCTGTAACAATAACTAGCGTTAGCTGATCAAAACAACCGGTTACATCTACATATATGCAGTTGGTAATCAAAATAGATCCTCTCTTTTTTTGCTTGGATATATAAACATAATAGACATTCTTTTTAAATTTAAAACGTAAGAATACATGATTGAAGAAGATAAGGCTGCAGCGCATTTAAAGTTGATCTGAAAAAAGCAAGAACACCTGCAACGTGCAAAGACCCATGCCTACTCTTTTTTTTCTCTCTTCTTTTTTTGTTTTCGGTCAAACCTTTCCCCTCTGACCTTGTTCTAGTCTTCCATCACTCACGAACTTGGCCGACAAAATTGGCACCCGATATCTGAAGTGTGAAGGAGAAGCTCTTAGATTAAGAGTCATTAAGAAAACAAATCCTTAAACTGAAAAACATTCCAAAAAGAACGAGGGTGTTATATATATATATATATATAGAGGTTCGGTTAAAAAGGACAACAAAATTTATATATAGTTGCTATCCAACCCCGTGTGCACCAGCTGGATTTATGTGTTTCCAAAAGGTTTTGCAATACTTCTCCACAACTTAGTGCAGATTGAAATGACTGAAGGAACTATTGGCTGTGACTAAACTGAAATATGAATTTATTGATTTGGACAACAAAGTTTATATTCCTCAAATGAAAAAGACGAAACACATATAACAACGCTAGAAACAGAAAACAATAATAGATAAATTTTTATCTTTTTTTTTTTAGTACTACAACTTTAAGGTGTTGTGGAAAACCTGATATTGCCATCGCTGTGGAGATGAATGTCTCCAGTTTTGGATGTTAGTGGCATTCTTTTCTTTTAAAAAACCTGACGTACAAGAATTTTTTTGTACAATCGGGTACCTGATGTACATTCTTTTCCTTTTTTCTTTTTGTTCTTCAAAAAAAAAAATTGAAAAATCTTAGAAGTGCTGGATTCAGCAATAAACTTTGCTTCGAGAGTATAAAGCCCAATGTTGGCCAACGCTGGGCTTTAACAAAATCTTAGATTTGGTGAAGTAGGCCCAGACTTGGCCCAACCAGACCAAACGAGCCTATTTTCTCTTTAGAGTGTAACATGAGGAAAATTTTATAATGCGGACTTTCAAGGTTTTATCTGTAGTGAATCTGAGTGTTGTTTGCATAAATATTGTTCTTTAAAAAAAATATATTCCTAATTTAAAGCATAAAATTTAGGAAGTGGATAAACACACCAACTCATTATACTTACGTGGCAATTCTTGATGAAGTCAATTATAAAAATTAAATTCATTACCAATAATAATAATGACTGAGCCTTGATAATAAATTACTTGTGACCAATCAATCACTCTCTCTAGGATATTCTGAAACATACTTAATAGTTAGAACTCCAATGACTTCCTTCAAAAGACACAGGCAGAATACATGACTATAACAGATTAACAAATAATGTTTTCTTCTTACGAAGATCAACAAGCAAAAAAAACAAAATTGTCTGACAAAAACTTGGAGCTGCATTTTAAGTTCCATTTTGGTGGTAACTTTTTTCTTTCTTCCCTCACCAATAGCAAAGCCAAAAACAGATTCTGTCAATTGAACAATCTCATCAATGCATAGGAAATCTCTTGGCTCATAAATTCATGAATCGTAAATTTTTCAAAGGATAATGGGATTGTGATACACCAATTAGCAACCTTGTAGCCTAGTTGTGCCTTTTGGCAGATATGTGGAGTGTAAGGATGTAAACTAGTAGAAGCAGTGGTTTGTTTATTTCCTTAATTTATGAACTCGAGTGAAATTTTACTTATTTGAGCATGGAAATTACACATTTGTTTCCGTGGTCATTATCTTGTATTGTTCTGTACAAAAGGACAGACAAGAACACCATGATTGATTGGGCACTTGCGTCATTTTCTTACCCTCTTCTTCACCTCACTACAGAAAAGTAGAAACAGGTACCCTGGACCAAAATAAAAGGCATCACTACCTCCGTGCACTTGATTGGCCACTCAATTCCACATAACAATCCAATCATCCGCCTCCACATCTCTCATGATCACACGTGTCATCTCCTTACTGTCTGTCTCGACACCTGATTCCACACTGGCCCGTCACTGTATCGTCTCCAAGAGAAGCTAAAAAAATCCAAAGTATAAATACTATCTCTTGAGCCACTCGTTTTCTCTCATAGAGGCTTCCCTCTCTGTCTGTGTCTCTCTCTCTCCACTCTCTCTCCACTCTCTCTCATTTCTTTGAGGTATCATTTTTACTTCGAACCCCTCAACGCAAAAAAAAAAAAGAAAAAGGAAAAAAAAGAGAGGAAAAAAAAAAATTTTAGACAACAGAAGAAAGAAGGGAAAAGACACGAACTTTTGTTTAACTCTCTACATTTGATTCTTTTTTCGTCTTTTTTTTTTTTTTCTTGTTGAAACAAAACACACACGCGACACCCACCCTCCCTCGGATTTTCTCTTCCGAGAAAATGCAACACCAGAGAATTAAACAGCAACAACAACAAGCTCTGATGCAGCAAGCGCTCCTCCAACAACAGTCTCTCTACCACCCTGGTCTTCTCGCTCCCCCACAGGTCCTTTCTCTCTCTCCCCTCTACCAAGTTTTGATCTTTATCGAGTCTCGATCACCGATTGCGATGGGTCTGTGTGTTTCGTGAGAGTGTCGCTCCAGCTTCGATTTGCTCGATTTGTGATTGTGGGTCAGTGTCTCCGATTGGAATATCGGATTGTTGGAGCTAGGGTTAGGGTTTTTGGAGCTCAGTGATTTTGAGCTCTCTGCGTTTTTAAGTGGGTTGTAGATGGTCTTGTTGTCGGTGTCGAAAATATCAAGGCTCTAAATTTAACACTACCACTGTAAAATTAGAAACTTTCCTCTTCTTTTTTGAGGATTTTTTTAATTTTTTTTTTAAAAATTTTGGGTAGTATTTGAAAGTAAGATTCTTCAATGAATCTTTGTGGAGTGTCTGATTATTTCAAATTTTGGTTCTTATGCCTTGCTAGCTTCTTTGTCTTAGTGTACTTTTAGTTCTTTTCTTAAGCTCTGGTTTTATCTCTGTGCTTGCTTGCTTGCCATTGTGCTTACGTGCATATAGTGGCTTCAGGTGAGATGGACCTTTGAGTTGTGCTTAGTATATTGACTTTTGCTTGTCATTTGTGCTTAGTTACCAAATGGGAGTGGTGTTAAGAATGCGGCGTGCAGACTGTGTGTGTTCGATCTTTGCATAGCCTACCCTAGTTGTTAGCTGCGAGTAAAATTCTAAACTGAACCTGACCATGCTATTGAGATAAAAAAGAAGAAGAAATGTTGAGGTCTGCTCAGTGTTGCGTATCTATGTGTTGAAATAGCAAATCTTTTTCCTGCTGGCTATCTTGTCTCTGTATTCTTTACCATTTTGTCTATCTTCTCCTTAGGTGTGTTCCCCTTAATACCTTCAAAACTTCTTAGTTCCTGTGTAGCTTAAGGAGGCTCTTTCTTCTTTTTTTTTTTAACTTAATTTTCTTTCTTTTATTTTCTTTTTCGTTTTTACTCTTTCTTTTTGCAGATTGAGCCAATTCCCAGTGGAAATCTGCCTCCTGGTTTTGATCCAAGTACTTGCCGCAGTGTGTGAGTGTTTGTCTAGACATTTTTCCTTTTTATCATATTCCCGGTCGCAAAGTTGCATGTACCTTCTACAGTTTCTTATATTTTCTTTCTCATTAAGTGATAGTCTTTGTTTCTCTGGGCTTTTAAAACCTGTGATATTTCTAGTCTCAATACTTGGCTATGATGAATAGACTTTTTCCAGTAGTCTCAATATTTCCAGTGTCCAAATTGATGGATGATTGTCCAATACTACTATTTGATGGTTGAGCGAATTTGTTTACGTGATCATTATTTTATTTCTTTCTTTTTGTCTTCTCTTCTTCTTCAACGTTATAGTTTTCCAATTTTTGGAAAAAAATTGCAGGTATGTGGGCAATATCCATACACAGGTAACTGAGCCTCTTCTCCAAGAGGTTTTTGCTAGTACTGGTCCTGTTGAAGGCTGCAAGCTTATTAGAAAGGAAAAGGTATAGCTTGCATAGTCTTATTGATATTTTGACTGGTCTTTTGCTGTCTGGAAATTCTTATGTTTTGAATTCTTCTATTTCTATCTAATTTGCCGTTGGTTTACTCCCACTTCTGTAGAGATACTACATTTTTGACATCTCTATTGTTCATGTGCAGTCATCCTACGGATTTATTCATTACTTTGATCGCAGATCAGCTGCTCTTGCCATTTTAACTCTTAATGGAAGGCATTTGTGAGTAGCTTTCTTATGATACTCCACTATATTCTACTTTTAATTGTCTTTTCATGCTGGCATCAAATTGCCATTTGCATCTTATTGCCGTGTTTTTTTTTTTGCAGATTTGGTCAGCCTATCAAAGTTAATTGGGCCTATGCCAGTGGCCAGAGGGAAGACACATCTGGTTAGTTCATGTTTCTATGCAGCGGTCTTGTGTTTGATTTGTTGCAATACCTAAGCATGAGTATCATTTCATTGTGCAGGTCACTTCAACATTTTTGTCGGAGATCTCAGTCCTGAGGTCACCGATGCAACACTATATGCATGCTTTTCTACTTATCCTAGTTGTTCGTAAGTTACTTACATTCTTTTCTGCACATTCCTGCCTGATGGCAATATACTTGAGTATTTTTGCATTAGTTTTCATTGTATAATGCAAAGTGCCATATATAAACCTTGTGCTGATTGCAGAGATGCACGAGTTATGTGGGATCAGAAGACTGGGCGATCAAGAGGTTTTGGATTTGTTTCTTTCCGGAATCAGCAGGTACCTGTCTCCATCTGTTGCATTTTTATGTATTCTTAATTTTTTTGCATAAAGATTCTGACCTTTACCTTTTCTTATCCAGGATGCTCAGAGTGCAATAAATGACTTAACAGGTACGGGAGATGGAACTTTCTTGAAGTGCTTAGTTTTAGGATTATTGGTTCTGAATGAAAATGAGAGGAAATTGTCGTGACAAACATCAGAAAGGGTTTGAGCAGAAAGTGACGATGTGACTGAAGGTGATACTTGCCTGGACCCTGGCCAATGTAGCATTATGACAGAGGCCGTGCCAAATTTTTTCACTAGTTTGTGCATTGACTCGTGTGGAGGTCATCACTTAATTCTTAGCGTAACAAGAAACTGGGCCTATTTCTGTTAGTTCTGTTTTTTTCAGCGTAATACTATGGACTAGCATGCTGTGGTTGCAAGTTCAATACCTTTACCGTTGCACCCTGCATCAGCCCCTCTAGTAGGAATTCAAAGGGTGTGATTATTTTGCAGCCTGAGATGTATTTCTTAGGTGATGCCAGAGTGTTTATGTAAGCCTGCAGAAATGCTCTCTACCACTTGCTTATGTGAGCATTTTTAAACTTGGTCCATTTTCAGGGAAGTGGCTTGGAAGTAGACAAATACGTTGCAACTGGGCCACTAAAGGTGCTGGTAATAATGAAGATAAGCAAAGCTCTGATGCCAAAAGTGTGGTGGAACTAACAAATGGTACATCAGGTCAGTTGGGTGTATGAATTAGTAGTAATAACAATTGCTATAATGGCCTTTTTCCATACGTTGGAAGTGGATCAGAATTATTTATGAGAATCTGATGAGTGAATATGCCTTATCCTTCTTGTCAGAGAATAAATAGATTGGAGTTGTTCACTTTCCATGTTTGTTTAGTGCTAATCTTAACCCTTGGAGAACTCAGGTGTGGAAGTGACATTTATTTCATATTGCTTGTGCAGAAGATGGCAAGGAGACAACAAATAGTGAGGCACCTGAAAACAACCCTCAATATACTACTGTTTATGTTGGCAACCTTGCTCCAGAGGCAAGAAATTTATTTGCTCTCTACAAGTTTGCTATTTATATGTGCATCAGTTCTCATGCATGTGTAATTTTTTCCTAACATACTATACTGTCATAAGATAACCCATTGCCTTAATCTTGCATGCTTCTGGAAGCTGGCAGTAACTCAGTCTAAGATGCAGCTATGCTTGTCTAATGCCAGGTCACCCAACTTGATCTACACCGCCATTTCCATTCTCTTGGTGCTGGGGTGATTGAGGAGGTCCGTGTACAACGAGATAAAGGATTCGGTTTTGTGAGGTACAGTACTCATGCTGAGGCAGCCCTAGCTATTCAGATGGGAAACACACAATCAGTTCTTTGTGGAAAGCAAATAAAGGTACGTTCAGTACTCTTACTCTGCTTTTCAGCATTGCCCAGTACAAACTCTTTCTTTATTTGAAAAGTTTTAAAACATAGCTTGTTTAAAGAAAAAAAAAGGAGATGAACCTTGTACTTTTTCTTCAGAAGCCCTCTGAATTTCTTTCTCGTCTGTAGTGTTCTTGGGGTAGCAAGCCCACTCCACCAGGAACTAGTTCAAACCCACTCCCCCCTCCTGCAGCTGCTCCTCTGCCAGGCCTCACAGCAAATGATCTCTTAGCTTATGAGCGACAGCTAGCAATGAGTAAGATGGGTGGTGTCCATGCGTTGATGCATCCACAGGGGCAGCATCCCCTAAAACAAGCAGCAATGGGAATGGGCGCTGCTGGAGCTAGCCAAGCAATATATGATGGTGGGTTCCAGAATGTTGCTGCTGCACAGCAACTCATGTACTACCAGTAACATCGGCAGTTAGTCTTATGCATCTGTGCCTGCCTTTGCAGGTTTCTTTTGAGTTTTAAACCACTAGAAAGCCTTTATGTTTTCTCTTTATTACCTGCGTATTTATATCATGTATGCTGCTTGCCATTTATATGGATGTATACATATCATGTACGACCTACTATCTAGGGCTGAGAGTGATTATGGTTACTTGAGGGAGTTGGCTGCTTAGTTTGGACATAGCTTGATCATCTTTATTTTGACATTTCTCTGTTGTATGAGAGCCTTACGAAGCTAATATGTGGAGGTATGTGGCGCACGAATGCTGAAGATTGGTATGTGTTGTCTTTTTATTCTTCATATTAAGTGTTTGCGGTGGATGAGGGTATGCTCTTGTTGCTTTGGTGCGTGTTATCTTGGGTGTTCGGTAGATGTATTAGCATTTCTTAAATCTTCATCTGTGGAATGCTTGCGTTGCTTGCCACCATGGATGTTGCGGTTGGGGTCTTACAAAATGTAATGGGAAGATGCTTACAGCGACGCTCATCTGAGCCAAGCAATCCTAGTACTAAAACGGCAGGACTTCAAGGGCTCTTTCTTTTTCCTCTCATGGCCAGATTTTTTGTTAAAAGAAATTTATGATTATGGATAATTACAATGCCTGTGGTTACAGTCAAGTATCATACTGAAGGGGAGGGAGACAACATGCCCAGGCGGTTGCTAACTTCACTCTCCATGATGCTAAATTGAGTGACATGGGTAGTAAGTCAGGCTTGAGCTATGCCATGACAGTGTGTGGTTTGTGCGAGTAATTGCAGATTGGCTCTCCTGTTATGCGTCAATTTTGTGTTGCATTATGTGTCCCAACTCCCAAGGAAGTTAAGGTCAGGCCTTTTTGGTGTGCAAGAAGATGGTGTCCGTTATGGAATGCACAATGATAGTAGCAAAACCAGAGCATTTGGAGTTATAGAGCATCCGTAGGGGCCTTTACATCTTATAAGCCATTCCCGTAAGTTTCAGACCTAGGAAGGACTTGAGGATCTTCATAAGAGCCTTCACTTCCACAGTTCCACATCCTATGGGTAGACCTGGCGATTGACACGACAACCTGACACGAAATTAGCAGGTATAAGTTAGAGATTTTCAACCCGTTCAGTTAAATGGGTCGACCCGACAGGACACGAAAATTATCAGGTCAGGTCGCGGGCTGACCTGCCAACCTGATAGGTACCTGTTTATGATTCGATTATATTTGGAGTATAGATATTTTAGTAATTTAATATAAGACTTATTTAATATTTAAAGTTTAAGTTAATAAAATTATCACTAAATATTTCTATAAACGTTTTAAAATATTATTATATTATGATTCTATAATTTATAATTTTATTTAATATATGAGAAAATCTAATTATATGACTATTTGCTTAAAAGATATAACTACTTGTGCAAAATAGAAAAATTTCATTATGATTTTTAGGCTTGTGATACGATGCCGTAGCACTCGTATCATACTTTGTAAGTAAACGACTTGTCTTTCTGTGTTAGTATAGAGTATAAATACTTTATCCACAACTCTTGTAATTGGCATTGATCATATGTGGAATTGTATCTTTCGGCTTGGGCATTTTCTAGCTCAAGATTTCTTTCTTTTCCTTTCTTTTCTTGATTTTCTTGTTCTTGTTACGAATCGATCGTAACAATTGGTGCCGTCTGGGGTTTCCCGTCACCATCAATACCCATGGAGCAAGGACGCGAGTGGTGGCCGCCTCCTCTTTCGAGTTCGTCGCCGTCGATGGTTCCGCCGTTCGTGCACAGGCCTTCCACTCTCCGCCGTGGGGGGTGGAGCAGCGGTTCCAGCACCAACCTTGTGGGTCGATATGGTCCTATTCAACGCCACCAGTTCAACCTTCAACTTCTTGGTTCGCCTCTCCTCCGACGATTTCGCATCAGTTCCCCGTGCAGTATGGTTCTCTTTCGTTGTAGTCCGATCAGTTTTTGGCGATGCAAATTCCACCTTGTTCACAGGCGGGGGTTCATTCTTTGCCGTCTGAATCAATCCCAGAGGCATCGCTACCTATTTTGCCTCCATCAATTTCTAGTTATTCTTATCCTTCACCAACTGCTCGACAGAATGTCTCAATGACTCTACCTGGTTCGATTCTACAATCTTCTCCTCCACTAGCGACGATGCCAGTTCAGAATCCGTCGTTCGTTCCAACCTTCTCAGCTCCTGGGACTCCCTTTGTTTCGGTAGTCCATTCTTTCACTGCTCCGCAGTTGGTTCCGTCCTTCTCTGCACCAGAGACTTCCGCCATTCCGGTTGGTAACTCTTTCACTGCTTCGCCTTTACATTCTCCTCATACAGTATCTAGTGCGATGGAATTGGAGAATTTAGGGTTGCCATATTTTAATGGTGATTCTCATATCTCTGAGGTGAAGAAGTGTTTACCAAGCGGTGACAGTAGCCTGTTAGAGGGAATTAAGGTTACAGTAGGTGATGAAACTCCATTGAAAGTCAAAGAAGTAATTGTTGAAACACCAAAACAAATAATAAACTTCTGTGATGATTCTTTGGAGGGAGTTTTTTGCCAAGAACCAGGAGATGATAGTGATCTTTTGTTGAATGGTGGTGACTTGCACAAAGGGCATTATATAGGCAAGGAGAACACGTATCTTAGTTTTGTCCATAAGGAACCTGGCAAGGTGAAATTTTCAGCTAAGATATGGTGTGCTTGGTGGAATTTAAGGAAATTGAAGATCACTTCAGTTATGAGAAAGCTGAGAAAGATTTTGCACATGAAGGACAAGTTGGCAACAGGAAGAAAGAATGGTAGAAAACAAAGATGGAGCTTGGGTCAATGGGTGAAGTTCAGAAAGAAAAAATGTATGATTACAACGTTTGTGCTCAGCAACTGCAAAAGATTAGGGACAAAGAAGATGAAGAGAGGAATGGAGTTTGGTGAGTCAATGGAAAATTGTACAGCACTTATAGCACCATTCAATGTCCATGTAAAGCGAGAAGACAAAGATGATCTTTGTGTCCAATTGTGGTTCAAGAACAACAGTAGGAGTAAAGGGAAATTTGTAGCTTTTGATCCTGGAGGCCCATGGCAGAGGATAGAACTGCAAGTTTCATGACCTTTTTATGCGTGAAAAATGGATCTGAAGTACTAAGTATAGGGAGAAATTCAATGGGTTTCAGATTGTTAAACTTGGCTGATTATACCATTGTGCTGGATAATGGGAAGATTAGCTACAATGGACGAAGACTTGTGCAAGATATTCCTGGTTTTACAATCCTGGACCCTGGAGGATCATTAAAAATGCAGGTGTTGTATGGAATTCTAGTTCCAATGCAAGATGTTGGTTTGGCAGTAGTGCTGAAGTTTGTAGGTCTTCAACATATTCAAGGGAAAATCACTCAAACTGCAGTATCAATCCTCACTTACAGGGGCTGTCCAATTCTTAATATTGATGGTGCAAGCTTTGTGAGGTACAAGACTAATTCTAAGGAAGTTCAAAAGCTGCAACACGCAATTGATTGGTGCCAACAATGGAATTCTCTTCTATTTGCAGCAACAAAAGATCTGGAGATTCTTTTTTATTTTGCAGTGTGGATGCAAGTAATTTCTTCAAAAGACCAGCAAGCTTGGCTCAGTTTTCAGTCCTCCTGTCTTGTAACAAGTAATGCAAGAGGAGCTACAGAGTTATATCTTTGATCCGGGAGGTGTTCATGGACTGAATCTATTGATTGTTTGTGGTGCCGCTGCAACCTCGTTATGTACCTGCAGCAATATTAGAGAGAAAACCTGGTAGAAGAGGCCACTCTACAATCACAAAGTGGCTCATCCATTGGCCTGGTTGCTCACCTTCGGAGGTTACTTGGGAGTGGTCTGATGAGATCATCTCAAAATTCCCAGAGTTTGAATATTAGTGCTGTTGCATTGAGTTAGCATTACATGTTGCTGTGTGGCTTAGTTCTGTGAAAGTACTATGTTAATCATTTCTGGTTGGCCTATGGATTTGTCATTGTATTAGCTGTTTCTCTCTGTAATACTCTCTTGAGTACAGATTACTTTGATTCTTTGGGAGGGGAGTATTGATACGATGCTGTAGCACTCGTATCATACTTTGTAAGTAAACGACTTGTCTTTCTGTGTTAGTATAGAGTATAAATACTCTATCCACGACTCTTGTAATTGACATTGATCATATGTGGAATTGTATCTTTCGACTTGGGCATTTTCCAGCTCAAGATTTCTTTCTTTTCCTTTTTTTTTCTTGATTTTCTTGTTCTTGTTACGAATCGATCGTAACAGCTTGCTAGACTTAATAGGTAACTCACGGGTCAACCCGAACCCGACACGAAAATAAACGGGTTGGAAACGACACGACACGATTATTAAATGGGTCGGGTCAGGTTGAAGATTTAGAACCCATTTACCTGTTCAACCCGATACGAACCCAATACGACAACACGAACTGCCACGAATTGCCAGGTATACCTATGGGTCACTCCCATTATGACTGCCGCACAATATACCTTTACCAAAAACGCAGGCGGTCCTATCCATTTTATGGTCTTGTTAAATCCCTAGATGGAATAAAGATAGTATACCTTGAAATTTATTTGCAGATCTTCGTTTTGTGATTTAGAGGGAAAAAAAAAACATGTACAAGTAGATGAAAATTTCGAGTTATGATCCTGTGTAGTTTCCCTTTGCTTGCATGGTTCCCTGACGCATACTTTTTAAACTTTCTATATCAAACAAAGGAACTTCAAGATGTAAACCTAAATTTTGAGCAATTCCTTGCGAGTTATTCACGCTGACCAAGCGAAAAATTGGGCCTAAAAGGGTAACACTCCAAATTCCTCTAGAAGATTTCAGTACAAAATCTAACAAGATGGAAGACCACAAAAATACATGAAGAAAATCTTATCCAAGGAGACGGTCTGCCTAATGCTCAGCCTAGGTGCAAAACTAGAAGAATAAGCAGGAATCCTGCAAACTCTCATCTCTTACTGTGGCTGTCAAAAAATACATGGGCTTTGGAATCTAATCAGTCCTTTTCCAACCTTGCAATATAGTTGTCATAGTATTTCGCAGCTTGCTCAAGATCTCCAAGTTCAGTGTAACAATCAGCTATTGCTCCATAAGCCTCGGTGCTTCCAGAGTCTTCACCTTCTCGGTCCGATATTGCAAGAACTAGGGAGTGATATTTGATGGCTTCTCTATGCTTTCCTTGCCTTTGCAGTGACGCACCTGAATGAAGCAGAATAGAACAACCATGAATCTGCACTCTTGACGAGACAACCGACCTATCACATTAAGTGCAGCTTTTGCAAATGAAGAATATTGCATTAAGACAATTTGAAAACCAACATTATATCGTTCGTAACCCATTCAAATTGAGAAGGTGGAACAATGATCATCCCCGAAAAGGCAGGTTATAATCCTCTCAATCCATCATGCAGAATTCTAGATGATACTCAAAGCAACATGAGGCCACCAATGAAGTAGGTTGCCAAGTCATCCTAAGAGACAAACTTGGGGTGTAACGATGAAATCATGCATGGTTAGGAAATACATCACAGGTGATGGATTGAAAACAAACCTAGACCTCTCGCAGCCTTCTTCTCTTCTATTGGATCCTTTACAATCTGAGCTAGCTCAAGACCAGCCTTAAACTCCACGAATGCTTTCTCTGGATCTTGATTCCTCAAATGATTCTTCCCAGCTTTCAAGCGAGAAATCAATTCCTGCTTTCTTGGATCGACAATAACTTCAGTCTCTGGTATTCTGCTACTACCAGTAGGAGCATAACTCAAGCTGGGTGCATAGGACTCAATCTTAGCTTGCCTCCTTAAAGCTGCATTAATCTGGCGCAGTTGCTCATTCAGCCGCTGCAACTCCCCTCTCCTCTGCCGTGCAAGTAACCCTGCCATACAGACACATTAACAGAAAGAATCATGCACATTGCAGAGCTTCCATGTTGGAAATAGATCAATTTGAGTTCTAACATCAAGCTGGAGAACTATTAAAAAGTAAATCATTCTTCAACTGATCAATTCCTGCTGTTCTATGTTTAGTAAATTAGACTCGAGAGACAATGTTATATTTGATCAGTGACGTGACACCTTTTCATTACCAGGAACGGCTTCTACCTTCAAGTTAAATTTAGTACTTCATGCAACAAAGAGAATGCACATCTTTGCTTTTGCATGTTATGTGAGGCCATGATGCCCTTCTCTTTTTATATTTTTATGAGCTTATTCCTTTATTGCTTCAAAATTTAAAAATTGCCATTTCACTTTTTAAAACTCTATTTCTCTCAAAATCAATTCTTTTCTGCAGAACTCTTAGGCATGCAGGAAGAGGACATAGGAGATTTCCCATGCCAGCTTTCCCTATGGTTATGTTATCTTCAAACCTTAGATTGAGGAAAACTAGGAACAATGATTAACATCAGGGCACTCATAACAAATCAATTCACAACGCAATTTAACTTTTGACGATTTTTAAATGACAACAGTCAAAACTGACTAGAATACTGATAACATCATACCTCCAACGGTGGCCCCAACAAGGGCTACAAATAGTAGCAAAGGCATGCTCATAAAAGAATTATCAGCTGCCTCACATGTTTCAGCTAAAGCTTCAAGAGGTGTACTCCACATGATTGCATTAGCAACAAGTAGTAGGGCTGAGGATTTCAACTGCACTTTTCCCTGCCAATAGAATGTTATTCCTTAAAGAGATGTGACACATAATAAAAATCCAGAAAAATAATGCCATAGAACTGGAGACTCACCATCGTACCTGGTGAGCAGAGAACTGTTTAAAAAGTTTGTCATGAGGGGGTTGGACATGAATTATGCCTCGACATTCTGACTTAGGCCCGAGAGTTAGACTTTGTCCAGCCGGAAGCTTACGACAGAAAACAGACAGCGCAGCAGAAGCTTCTCCAACTGATGATCTCAACTTTCCCACCTTAAACAGAAGAGAAGCAAACTTGCCTGATACAATGGAAAGTTCAAACTTTGGTTAAGTCCACCTTTACTAAAAACAGTTATGATCTCCAATATATGCATAACGTTTCAAGAAATCACAATCACATGAAGTCTACGGTTACTGTCCTTAAAGCCTATCAAGAGACCATTTCAACCAAAAGCATAAGCTTATGCATATGAGGCCCCATGAATAGTTTTGTAGTCTAACAGAGCCAATACAGCAAGTGCCTTCGTTATCCGTTCAAACCTTGAGCTTCATTTTAAACCACACTACTCAATACGTTAAAATTAGAGATTCTCCATATAGGAATAGGCTAAAACAAGGAAAAAATTTGATACAAACAAGTAAAAGTTTTTTAAAAAATGTCAAAAGGACTACCCAGAAGAAGTTCACAAATCTGAGTTAAACTTCACCATTCACACAGAAAACAGTGAAAGCTGGAAACAGCGCAGCAACCCATTTCCCCTTCATGGGTTATTTCTCAAAAATCAAATAACATAGACTGTTAAGTCAATAAATTAGAAGCTCAATATCAAAGCTGCATTACACAATCAAAACGAGAGAGAGGGAGAGAGTGCACTGACAGGGAAGGTGGGGTCTGCCGGAGGTGATAGGATCAGAGGGCGGAGAAGGGCGGGAAGAGAAGCAAGCGCTGCGGATGATCACCGCCACCATTTTGGATAAGTAAAACTTGTCTCTTTTCTGGCAACTAGCTAAAGCTTAAGCTAGTTGATAAAATAGATTTAAGTAGTTAGTAAAAACGTTGTTCTGTCTCTCTGTTCCAGCGTTCTGCTCCCCCACTGTTTTTTCCTTTTTTTATTACTATATATAGATTCAAATCATTTTTACGAATCTGCCATTGCGGGGATAACGTTATCCTTTTTCCGCTATCTACATACGACGACGTTTGTGCGGACCTCCGTGATCATCCATCCTCCAAAATTAAATGTCTTCCCCCCCCTTTTTTTTTTCCCTCATTTTAACGTAAGAAATTCGTTTAAATCTTTGTACTCTGTTAACCTAAATTGATGCTTTCGAGTTGTACAATGTATAATTCCAGTTGTAAATTGATGAGCCTACTTAATAAGCTTATCAAGATGTAATAACCAATAGGATTGACTATATTCTTGTGACTTTTATGTATGCATTACTCGAGCCAACTACTATTACTTAAAGGAATATAGAAAAAGAGGTCAAAGATTTGATAAAAGTTAAAAGATAGGCCAAAGAGAGAATCCATCTGAAACAATTAGCCCATATAATATACAATGTTAATCTACTGATTTGGTGGGCTATCTCAAAGTCAGGCCGGCTATGGCATGAGGATTTGATATTTTGAAGTGCTCGGTTAGGCCAAAATGGGCCATGAGAAGCCACACATGTGTAAGAAGCTCTCCCCCTCGCCTTAGCTGCTGCCCATGCTGATTCCCTCTACATTGAGCTGCAGCATATGCCAGCATCTCCATCCATACCCCAGAAATTGCCTTCCATTTTCTGTCAACATTTGCCTATTCAATGAACAAAACACACACACATATACATGTAAGTTACAAGAGCAAAAAGAAACAAGAGAGAACATATAAGTATATATAACTTATTGTGTGATTATGTATTTTTTATATTTGTTCAATACCGAGTAGTCTGTCTCGAGGAAATATAGAAGCTCGAATGCTTGGGGCAGAAGTGATTCATTGTCTCTTACAAGAGCTTCCTCATATGCACGCTCAAGCCGTTTCACCGAAGCAGTGCAAGCTTGTATTATGATCTTCCTTTTTCTGTCTCTCTGCGAGTCATTTGTATTTCTTTCGTCATTTGCATTTGTTTCTCCTAGTCTCTTGAAGAATTTCCTAGCCTCACTACAGGTGTCTCGTAGGTTAATCTGGCCAAGTGTCCCAACCGGGGGTAGCATATTAGCGGATATTGCAAGAAGATGCATCATATACCTGGAGATGTACTTGCTCATTCTCCCATTTACACCAACATCTGCATAGTCAGGTTTCCTTTTGTGCATAATGTAATGGTCTAGGTTGTAGCATAATTCTGTGGCGAAGTGCCATACAAGAATGCTTTGCTCGAACTCGATTTCGGTGCTCCAAGTCAGAACATTGCCGATGTTATCAGTCGAACTGCCATGTCTTTTCAGTGACATCATTCCTCTACTAGTACACAAGGCTGTCAATGGGATTTCTCCAACTGCTGCTGCTGCATATACTTGCTGGAAATACTCAACTATCCACTCTTTTAAATCATCAGGGACTGGAGAGTAAGCTGCATATCGATGCATTTCGACCTTTTCGCTGATCCTTAGCAGCTCGAAGACTCTTTCGCAAGCCATTGGTCTTTCCTTGATAACATAATTCAGCAGACTGTATTGTCCCATGGAGTTGGACCACCTAGACTTGGTTAAGGGAAAGATGTTGGCTCTGTTATGTCTTTTTAACCAAACAGCTGTAAGGTCTGAAGATAGCAGCACAAGTGTTGCATAGAGCTCTAACAGAATGGCCACAATCAACAATAGGAAAGTTACGAACACATCAACTCTAGAGCACTTTTTTCCCACAGATGCCAAAGGAAATATCAGCAACACAATGGTGGTGAATAGGAAATTGATGGAACGCAAGCCAATTCCCAAAGGAGACTGAGCCACCATTGCCTTAGTGTAAAGGATATCATACATGAATCCAAGCTCCATTTCAACTAATCTCCAAGCATTTTTCCCAGACATGTTCCGGAAAACAACCAGGCCGGTGTCACGGGCTTCAGAGCTTAGTACAGCATCTACAAACAGACGTTGAGTCATATCAAGCAACCCATATGCTGTAACCAATTTATCTTCTTCCAAGATCAAACTATCTTCAGCGTCAGAAAAATCAACTGGTGGTTGAACAAGAGTCACCTTATCAGGCCTCACAATGTAACCTTCCTCTTTATTTAATCTATACTTTTCAAGGAAATTGGCATCTCTAAAATTGGCATAAGGAAGACTGAACATTGAGCCTCTGCGTTGCTCATAGCTCGCCGACCACAGCACCCATGTCCTCTCCCCATACTTGATAAGTCCTGTGCACATCATCATAATCGAAAGAACTGAAACAATAGACCCTGTCCACGCCATCAGGAAAATGTAAGAAGCGACTCCTGTTTGGACAACAAGGCCAAGCAAGTGCCTTAACCACAACTCGTTGTCTTCCAATGAGTAGGCAGTGATGGTGTCAGGACCGCCCAAGTGCAACAGGAGAAACGGTGCCCAGAATGCTCTTAGCTCGGTGTTTGCATCCAAAGAACCAGCTGGTCCAGCTTCCTTAACAATATCCCCTATGTCACTGGAGAGTATACCCAGCGCAATAGTTGCTACAGAGTCTGCTGAAATATAAGCAGACCATAAAATAATTCTGATCCAATCTTTGCGTATATGCTTTCTGTGATTGCCTAGAATGATGAGCACAATCTGGAGTGTGAGGCTAAGTAAAACCAGTATCCGCAGCTCCCATTCTTTCCAAAGTGTCCTTAAAGCTGGGGTGAACACCTCCATTATTCTCCTCCTACTCTTTGAAATGATCAAACTGCTAACAACTGAATATCCCATTGTAACACAAGCAACAACAAGTCATAAATTACTCTCTAATCATAGATTTCCTCCCTCTTACTGTACTAATTGTATATCAGTAAAACAAGAAGTAGAAGGAAAAGAAGACGAAAGTAAACAAAGAGATAGAGACTACATACTAGTGGGTGTCATTTTGCTGATATTACTTCTGACTTTGCACGTTCAGTTCTCTTGCTGGCATGAAAAAATATCTGTGGGAGTTGATCCTTAGTTGAAGGCGATATAGTATTTTGGAGTCTTGCTGCTTTTTGGGTTATTGGTTATGGCCATGTAAGTTTGAAGTTCTATAGTATATGTTTTTTTTTTTTTTGGTAAAATTCTATAGTATATGTTTAGCTATGGTTATGGTCTTTTTGCTATTTTTTATTGAAGTAAAGTTGAAGCCACTCAAAAGACATTGATTCCACGATGAACCAAAAAGGGAAGAGAATTGCTTCATGTACGAAAAGAAAAAGACAAGTCCTGCTTAAAAGTAAGACCACCACCATATTAATTATTGAGACTTGTTTTTTTTTTGAACAACGAATTATTGAGACTTGTTGGGCCAGCAGTATGAGCACTTTCTATTGACTGGAATTGGGATCTTTGTCTTGGTAACATAATCGTTCATAATAGGAGCAAATAATTACAACAAATGAATTTTTGTCTAAAAAATGTGCTTTTTGTATCATTTTTTTACTTTTTTCTAAATTGAAAGAAGTTTTTAAGTTACATTTAGGTCGACTTAATCCCATTTATAGCTTCACTACAAATTGTGATCTGACATTAATCTCCGTCGCATGATCGATCATTAGCTTTTCTATCTTTCAACATTGTGTTTTGCAATTCGCAGCCCAATATTACATATATGTATATATGTAAAAATCACTGATTGGATAATAATTGAATTTATTTACACTCAAATCATAGCGAATAAGAATTATTAAAAGTACATAAGCTTTTAACCAAGAAAAGAAACCAGAAGCTCCCCACTCAGGGATTAAATTGAGCTGAAGCAAGACTTGAGTTAGTTATGTTCCACTAAAAAACATTTGATACTCGAGAAGCAGAAACATATAATCCTCTGCTTGGAAATCTTTTCTCTAAAGATTTGTCTTGGTAGCGTGTCCATTTCTCTCACATTTTTGTTGCCCTCTCGTTCCAGAATGCGTCTGCTTGTTTCAAATCCATGAGTTTGCTTGTTGAAGTACCATTCGCCTGTTGACAAAAAATAGCTACTTTCAGTTAGTATTTAGTAAACTGCAAACACCTTTATATTTTGTGTTATTATACAGGTTTTCAGTTAGGATTTGAGGAGCACGCACCTCTGACCGATTAGTATAGGACTCCAGTGTGCGCCTTTTGATAAATACGCTGTTCATTACTTTTTCAGCATCTTTGAGGAAGTCAGGATTCATATTGGTTAATGTGAGTGTCATCTCCTTCATGTTGGTTTCCTGCACCATCGATCCTGTCAGCGATTTCAATTGGATGCACTCCCTTATTTCTAGTTCTTTAAGGCAAGGAAGCGCCCCATCCCCCATGTTCAACTCTTCTAGTCTCTGCAGCTTCCACAGTTTCAAGACCCTTAAACTTGGAAATCCACCAACCTGACAAGCCATTTCTGTCCCCATGTAAGAATCAGCCAAAAGCCTTAGTATCTTCAAGTGAGGCAGTTGTCCTAGTCTTGGCATGGGATCTTCTTCTAATCTTGACATAGATAGAGTAAGGACTTTGAGATTGGGAGGCAGGAAGGTAACATCGACCACAGATGGGGATGGTAGAACTCCCATCAAATACATGTCTGAGAGGTTATGGTGCTCGGCCAGTGACATCAATCTTAGGTACTCCGGTTCAGGTGGATTGCCAGAGACTGATCTTAACTTTAAGGACTGAAGTTTCGTTAGTTGAGATATCCTGTCACCTACTGAAAATCTTACATTCCATTCCATACCCAACTTTCTGATGTTCTTCATCCGAAGATCAAGTCCTACTCCTGACAGTCCCCATAATGTCTGAAGTTTAGAGAATGAGCTCTCGGGCAGCGACAAAGCTTCCCAATTCAAATACAGATGTTGTATGTTTTCTGCCTGTTGAATCACATCATAAATTGCATTCTCCTTTAGAAAAGTCCGTTTCACATCCAATGTTGTTAGGCAAGGCAGTGGACCTCCTGGCTTCGGAAATGAATCAAGAGCAGTTGATCTTAAGCCTAGGTAGCCTAAAACTGGGAACAATACCCCAAATTTGTCTGGCAATAGTGGCTTATAGATACCCTCAAGGTCAAGCACCTTCAGCAATCTAAAGTCTCCAACCTTGCTAAGAAACACAAATACTTCTCTAGAGATTGGTATAATTAGCTTCTGTGAAGAGTTCAAAGACACGAAACTATGTATATGTTGAAGCCAAAGCTTGGTAGAAGGGTAGTTCCTGATGCTGGTGTATGCAACAAGTCTCCTGATTGCGAACTTTGGCTGTTCTGCAGAAAATAAATATGAGTTACGGTGGACATAGAACAATCCTCGATCAACGGCCTTTTGGCTAAACGTGTCATAGAGAACTCTTGGAACATAACATGTCTTGGGACTTCCATCTTGTCTCCATCTTGCAATTTTAATCATGTTCCTGCATACTAATTCTTTGAAATAGGTTTCTGCCAGATCCTCAACAGAATATGATTGTGTTCCTGACACAAACCCTTCACCAATCCATAGATGAAGCAATCTCCTTATAGGGATCTCAAACGACCCAGGAAAGAGCATTGTATAGAGGAAACATGGTTTTATACACGAGGGAAGATCTACATAGCAAGAATTCAAGACATTGCCAGAACTGCTACGAGTTTTTACTGGCTTCACAACCTTTAACCGTACCTGATCGCTCAAATCCTTGGTAGACAACAATCCTCCCATCAAGATGATTGCAAGTGGCAGACCATTACATGTTTCCAGGATTTGGTCCTTGACCTTGAACCTGACCAGTCCTGAAGCTGTCAAGCTATCTTCCTCCACACCTATGGTCTTCAAAAACAATCTCCAGCTATCCTCTTCGTTTAACCGGTTTAGCTGTACAGAGCAATTAGCATGTGATGCAACATCTAACCTGCGGGTAGTAACAATTACCCTACCAGCGTAACGCGATTTGCAGAACAGATTTTGAATCCTTTCCAAAACATTTGGTCTCACAACATCATCCAACACAACAAGGAAGGACTTGTTCTCGCATACCTTATCAAGTCGACGCAGGGCCTCGGATTCCAAAAGTGGCTCCACTTCTATGGTTTCATCAAATTGTTTCAGAATACTAACCAAGATGCCTCGAACTCCAAAATCCTGCGACAAACTGACCCACGAATGCAGATCGAACTGCCGCTTGATATGTACTTTCTCGTACACAATCCTCGCCACAATTGTCTTGCCCGATCCTGCATCACCTACTAGTGCAACTATTTTCAAGGACTTATCATTTTCGTAAGATAACTCTGCAGCTAACTCATCCACATGTTCCTTTAGCCCAATAACATCATCCCTGTCCAAACTAGACCTGGAAATTCTATCCCATTGTTGCTGCAACTTGTCATCATCAGGATGCCACTCTTCTTGGAAGGAGGATGATGACACAATGTCATCTTTGTTATTTGAAGTTTCAGTTTCACTTCGTAAACGTAGCATGCTAACGCCAGAATCCAGCTCCCAAACCTTACTCATTAAGCTCTTCAACTCAGTTCCAAATACACTTTGGCTCCGTAGAGATGCCATGCGAGTGAAAGGCCAACACAACACCCTGGAAGCCGGGTTTTTTCTTCTCCTGTGCTTCTGGGACAGGAGTTTTGCTCTTGTAAGAAAGTTGTCGATGGCATCCTCTGTGGAATACATAGTGCCTAGAAGCTTTGCCATCCATGAATCGCTCATTGCGCTGCCTTCTGCCTCGTATTCTTCCACGCATCTTAATGTGGGCTGAAACTTGGTAAGTTGGTCGATGCAAGCTTGGAGTGTATCTTTGAGGGTTGAGTTGATTACTGCTGGTTCATCAAGTTTGAGAAGATTTTGTAATTTGTCTATCAAATGAGGGACAAGGACATGGGCATCCATTGACTAATTTATCCAATACAGGTAAAAGCTAAATGAAGAAGGAGAC
>JAKUCV010003270.1:7205-67825 GCA_028386065.3 Turnera subulata | reverse complement strand
ATAGACCCCAAAATCACACGGCAGTGGTGCTCTCAGAAGACTGCCATCGAATGATATTCTCACCCAATGCACTCCGGCCTGGGTCGGGTTTGGACCGCCAAGTGGATACTCCTTATCCTAGTTGATCATCCGACCTTTGGTTAGCTTTGTCGCTCTAGGCGGTTGTCGGCTTGTATTAGCTTGCTTATTAGATTAGCCAGGTTGTTTATGTTTGGCTCTTATTGCATGTACGAGATTTCTTTTTAAAGATAATAGTCGGAGTGAGCAACCGACTCCTAATCATATACTCTGCTCAAGTATATTCTTTATATACATCCCAGTTTCGACAAAAAAAGAAGATGAGCGCTCACTGGTTTCTTCAATTTTTCATTTGTCCAAAACCCAGAAAATATGTACAATATATAGTAATAGGGAAACAGAAACAGGATGGTGGGTGTAATAGTACACCAATAATATCCACGTTTTTCATAACAAAAAAGCTTAATTAGAAACGAATTTGATTTGCTTTAGTCCAATTTCTGGACCAAAGAAAAGAGAGTGAGAGAGATTACTAGCTAGGCAGTAAGTTGGTGGGCATCGATATATGTTGCAGCACCTGGCCTGGGTTACAAAAACTAAAATAAAAGCTGAAAAGGGAATCCAAAGAGAGCCACCAGAACACAATAAACAAGAGATGGATGGAGATGGGGACAACGAATCTTAGACTGGAGAAAGGATTAATTCCCATTATTATTATTATTTCCTTCTTCAGTCCTCACACAAACTAAGAAAAACACGACAAATATTCAAGTCCCCACAAGTTTTCGGTGGGTATGGCTGAAAATTGCTGATCAAGGTTTTGTTGTTTGTACCAAAAAAATCATCACATGCCTCCAATATTTAAATGCATATTCCCCCACTATTTCATGTCCCTTTTCTCATCATCGATATTTGCTGCAAGTTAATTATTTAAATTTCTCATGCATTAGGATGGCCTTAATTTAATTAACTAGCTAAGGTAAGTGATGACCAATATATGTCTTTCAACAGGTTTGTCCATGGTCTTCGTTATTAATTTCCACTCTATATATATATTTCTATCTTTCCAAGGTCTTCTTTTTTAAACATTCCATTTGACTGATGTCAGGTACAAGAAAAGGAAATTCCCACTAGCTAGATCGAATATTTGCAAGAATATAATTTTCTAATTGTAGTAGTACTCCTGTGTCTTGCATATGTATCATCTCTTCATTTCCTAACCCGTCCATAAAAGTTACTATTATACATCCAGATGCATCTGTATAAAATTACTAGTCAAACTTGGCATTAATGTTATTAACTTATTTGGTTTTTTTTTTGTCGAACTTATTTGGTTATATACACTATACATACACAAACTTATAAGATGTCCACAACATACACAAACTTATAAGATGTCCACAATTTGTGAATATATTTTGTCATGAAAGCTGGAGCCATGCTAGCTAAATGCTAAGTGGTGGATCAACAAAGCATGCATGAGCCAAAAAGCTACACATGCTCACATGCATGTGACCCCCAATTCAAGATTTTGGTCATTTTCCTGGATTTTGTTTCAATTAAATGTGCGATTCCCCACATGAATATATACAGTTAATTTCAAACTTTTTGATAGTTACATTAACCCCAACGATGGGGCACGTATAGTTGGAAAAACAAGACAACACTATCTCATCCAATATGTGCATATGCCTTCCTACTTTTCCTTGATGGTTTCAAAGAAAGAAACCCCGTAACAAGTTATTCATTGTCTATATTTTTTTTCCGATAGTTTCCTTTGTATGTCAATGAATTGTTGGTTGTTAGACTCGAATGTATCGGCAGTACATGCACTGAAATTATTAAAGTTGCTAAAAGCAATTCTTTTCACAACTACCATTATAATTAGTATTCTTTAACAAGTAACAGTAACAACCCAGCCGTTCAATCAAACCAAACTAGCTAATTATTATGACAAAAAAAAATAATCAAATTAGTTGAGGATGAATCAGATGGAATATTCTTCTTACGAAATTAATATTTATGCTATTTAATCAATTCAAAAAGGAGAAGAGATGGGGAGAAAAACAAAAAAGTGAAAACTGACAGCATTTGCAGTGGCAGTGGTTATAACAGATAACAGACAACAGATGCGCAACGCAACACTTCAACAAAAAAAAAGGATTGAGGGTTTGAGTGCAACACAAACCACTGATTATACGATGTATTGACCCTTAATTGAAACAGTCGAGTCGAGTAGTAGTTTATAGAATTGGGGGGCCAGCACCAGATATGCCTAATTGATCAGTAAATGTCAAGTCCAGAAGAAGCTGATTTGTATTGGCCATGCATAGGTTTCTTCACCCATTTTAGGTCAAACAACGGCTCTGTTTGCTAGTAACCATTTTTTAGTTCTTTTCTCTCTTTGGTTTTTTGAACTGTGGAGTATTTTAGTTTCTAACAATGCAGAAAGAAAAAGGGACCACATACATGTTCACATGCGATTAATGTAAGAATAAAGTTGGGTTTCAAGGAAGCACATTGACCACAGACCATTAGTATTATCATAATACTATTATGGGAATCGGCGAAAAGTTAAAAAAGTATACACTAATTTACTTGGAATCATACACCAACGTTTAAAAATGAAATGGATGGTGGCCCAAAGACCTAACCGGCGCAAACATCGGAAGGAGAATGAGAAGACAGCCCAACAACACTCGACACCATCAAACTCAACTAGGCAACTGCGAACAGCAAAAACTCAGACAATCCTTACCACCCCGGGTACATCAGGATCCCGGTTCTCTGTACTTGAAGATGAAACTCCAGGAAGTGACGCCGCTGAACCGAGCTCTGCAATCCCAAAAGAGACACCTACAGCTCCCAAACAGAACCAACAGGCTTCCCCTTCCCTAGTTAAAACAACCAAGACAACACACCGCACCATCCCAGCTACCAACCCGGCTGCTCCCTTGGTAGACATTACGAACACAACCCGCAATGAAGGAACACATGCAAAAATGAACCACAACTCACCTAAACCTGCAACTACTACTAAGAACCAATTCCACACCAAAATAGCACTACCTGTGGAATCCCATTCTTCCATCATACCGGGGAACGACAGCAACCCCACCACCCCGTACTCTTCACCCTCATCCAGTACCCCTACACCACTTCAAACTCTGGCAGACCCTTCTCCTCTACCTTCGGCTGAACCCCCTGACTTGAACCATGTAACAACAGAGCAGAAGTCTACCCCCAAGTCTCTTACGGCTGGTGTATCACTAAAGAAGAAGCCAAGAATTGGGCAAACTAGCAAGCCTCGTCTTCCCGCTAAGAAGTCACAGGAGGATGTCGAGATGAAAGAAAGAATACCTAGCAGTGATGAGGAGGCTTCGCCCCCGCCATCTCAGTAATCTGCATCCTCATTTCCTCTCCCGATATCATTTATGATCAGAGTGCTCATATGGAACTGCCGAGGAGCTGCCTCCTCCGAATTCAGAACAACTCTCAAGGAAATTGTTCGTTTTAATCATCCTTCATTTATGATTCTAGTGGAACCGCGAATTAGCGGGACTACAGCAGACCGAGTTATTCGCCGACTTGGATTCTCTCGATCACACCGGGTGGAAGCCTTGGGATTTTCAGGTGGTATTTGGCTTTTATGGCGGGGCGATGAGTTCGAGGTTCGTATTCTCTAGAATCATCTTCAATTCATTCATTGTCAACTGACTGTTTCTTCTTGGAAGTGCTCTGTGACTGCGGTCTATGGGAATCCCCGTGCCCGCCATAGACAATTTTTATGGGCTAACCTTAGTAGCCTTGCTGCTGAAGTGAACGGCCCATGGATGGTTGGAGGAGATTTTAATGCAATCCTTCAATTAGAAGATGCCAAGAGAGCTGATGGTTTTTCCAGGGCAGGTTGCAGGAGATTCCAAAATTGTATAGATGAATGTGAACTCAAAGATGTAGGATTCTTTGGTCCTCCATTCACATGGCGACGAGGCCTCAGTTGGGTGCGCCTAGACCGGGTACTCGGCAACCACGAACTACTTCAGCAATGGCCTGAGCTTACAGTCTACCACCTACCTTTTATGTACTCTGATCGCCGCCCTCTTCTAGTAGTACCGGTGAGGACCCTTGCCCGTGAACTTAACACAAACTTCAAATTCCAAGCTGCTTGGCTTACACACGCCGAATTCTCCGAAGTGGTGAAATCTCATAGGCAACAGGACTGTAGTGCAGACATAGCCTCCTCTCACATGACCAACATCCTTAAGAACTGGAATGAAACAGTGTTTGGCAATGTCCATAGGAAGAAGAGAACACTCCTAGCACGATTGCAAGGAATCCAAACCAGCCTTGCAGAAAGGCCTTCTGAGTTCCTTGCTGACCTTGAAATTCGATTAATCAAGGAATTGCCAGAAGTGTTATTACATGAAGAGCTGTTGTGGTTCCAGAAATCCCAAAGCCAATGGATCACCGAGGGAGACTGGAATACAGCATATTACCACTCCTGTGTGATGGCGTGCAGACGACGTAACCACATTGGTGCCTTAAAGAATGGTGAAGGTCAGTGGTACACTAGAGACTCGGACTTGAAAAAATTGGTGGTTACCTTCTTCAAGGAGCTTTTCCGGGAGGATTGCCCTACTCGGCCACCCTTTATTATTGCTGGTGCCTTTCCGTCCATCTCTTGGAATGCCCAACAGGAACTTGCAATAATGCCAACTGATGAGGAAATTAAACAAGCCCTATTTGACATTGGTCCACACAAAGCACCGGGACCTGACGGGTACCATGCACTTTTCTATCAGACACAGTGGACTACTGTAGCTAGCTCAGTATGCTCATTTATAAGAAGAATGTTCTCCGGCCAAGAGTGGAGCACCAAATTGAATGAGACCCTCCTAGTGATCATACCTAAAGTGGAAGCCCCTGAAAGCATTTCCCAATTCCGGCCACTGGGGCTTTGTAATGTCCTCTACAAAGTCCTCACTAAAGTCTTGGTCCAACGGCTAAAACCCCTCCTGCCGTCCCTGATTGATTATACTCAGAGCAGTTTCATCCCAGGAAGACATATCACGAACAATATAATACTGGTACAAGAAGTCATCCACACTATGCATACTCGGAGGAGTGGGACAACACTAATGACTATTAAAATCGACCTGGAGAAGGCCTACGACAGACTCAGTTGGACTTTCATTCGAGATACACTTATGGATGCTAGGCTCCCTAATTCTGTGGTAGACTGTATGATGCGATGTGTGTCCAACACAGAAATAAGGATTGTATGGAATGGGAACCTCACGGAACCTTTCCAAACCTCTAGGGGAGTGCGACAGGGAGACCCTATCTCCCCATATCTATTTGTCCTCTGCATGGAAAGACTAAGCCAACTGATTCGACATGCTGTAGCTATTGGTTTGTGGAAGCCGATCTCTCTAGACCACAATGGACCCCCTCTCTCCCATGTCATATTCGCTGATGATATAATCCTCTTTGCAGAAGCCTCTATAGACCAGATAGTAGTTATCATGGAATGCCTAGATTTGTTCTCAGCCTCATCAGGCTTAAAAGTCAGTATGAATAAAACTAGAATCTTTTTCTCAGCAAACACGGACAGGACAGAAGCAGAGGCCATTGTTAATGGACTGGGATTCATAGAAGCGGACAACCTAGGATGCTACCTGGGAGTACCGCTAATCCATGGAAGGGTTAAGATTAGTTTATATGAATACATCATGGATAGAGTCAGGGGAAGATTGTCATCTTGGGCAGGGCGCCATCTATCTATGGCTGGCCGGCTGACTCTCACACAATCTGTGATTGCAACCTTACCAATGTACGCCATGCAAAGTGTATGTCTACCTACTGGAACGGTGAATGCAATTGAAAGGAAGTGCCGGGAATTCCTATAGGGCTCAACACCAGACCACCGACGCATCCATCTAGTGAGGTGGGAGAAAGTATGCACAACTCGGACCAATGGCGGCCTTGGATTGAAACTCCTATCTACACAGAACAAGGCCCTGCTAGCCAAGCTTGGGTGGAGCTTAATCTCTCAACCTGATGCTTTATGGGTTCGGGTATTGAGAGCCAAATACCTAGACAATTGCTCGATGATACCAACCTCACTACCCTTAAACAATTGCTCGTCTCTATGGCGGGGCATTGTGAAGACTTGGCCCACGGTGATCCAGGGACTTGAATGGTGTATAGGGGACGGTAGGCAGGCAAGGTTTTGGACAGACTCTTGGGTGGAAGGAGTTGGCCCTCTCATACTTCATGCACGGGAGGAGATTTCCCCTAAAATCAGAGAGGAAGCTGTTGCACAATATGTGGCGCCTTATGGAAGCTGGCAATGGGGACACTTCCAACACTTACTACCCACTTCAATCTGCATGCAAATAGCAAGCTTGTTAGTACCCTGTTATTCAGCAGGACCAGACGTGGTGTGTTGGAAGTATACTACCTCCGGGGATTTCTCCACTCGCACTGCTTACCAAGCCTTGTGTAGCGAAGAAGAGAATGCACATACCGGGCTGTGGAGAATGGTTTGGCGCTGGTCGGGCCCTCGAAGGGTGAGTACCTTTCTGTGGTTACTTAGTAATGATGCTTTGTTGACTAATGAAAGGAGAGTGCATCGGCATTTTGGCCCAAGCCCTCTCTGTCCGATTTGTCACACTGTAGAGGAAACAGCCTTACATCTAGCCCGAGATTGCCCCTGGATAAGGGACTTCTGGTCCGGTTATGCACCCGTCCTTCCCTATGCATTCTTTTCAACTCAGTCCACACATGAATGGGTGCACTTAAACCTATCTTCTTACAAAAGGACTGTCTCAGGAATTCCCTAGGATGTGTTGTTTGGAACAGCCTGCTGGAAATTCTGGACATGGAGAAACCAACACGTGTTTGAACAGGAGCAGGAAATTCCTTTCAATCCTGCTGAAGTAGTAGTTAAAACGGCTGTCGAATTCTATGGTGCCCATCTGACGCGCAACTGTGCAGGCTTGGGGATACCTTGCCCGACTCCTCAAGCTATAAGTTGGGCTCCTCCATCACACAACTGGGTGAAATTAAACACGGACGGCGCAGTCAACAATAGAGGACCGGCGGCAGCAGGAGGACTATTTCGTTCATCATCCGGGGATTGGCTTCATGGTTTCTGCCATAATATAGGTAGATGCTCTCCCTTTCAAGAAGAACTATGGGGCCTATTTGATGGATTAACACGAGCCTGGGAATTAGGCTACCGACTCTTGGAGGTCGAATTGGACGCCAAAGCAGTGGTAGACAACTTGAAGCACCCAGGCTGGGCTGCTAGGAGGTCTGTAGTAATGTTTCGTGCGGTTCAGGAGCTACTGAACCGTCATTGGCAAGTTCAAATCAGTCATGTATATAGGGAAGCAAATCGATGCGCTGATTTCCTAGCGAGATTAGCCTTGAACTCCTCCCTTGGAGTATCCCACATGGTTCACCCTCCAGATGATTGCCTTCATCTTCTGGCAGCTGATAAGGCCGGCAGCTCGGCCACCCGTATTTGCTAAGCTTTCTTATAGTTGTTACTACTCTGTAATTTGTCTTTCTGATAAAAAAAAAAAATAATGCAATGAAAGAGTGATACAGAGAAAAATTTGGGGGTTTGTCCAGTGGTACTGCAAGGCAAGCTGAAGCTGGCATTTTGTACGCACAGGGGTAAGGATGTGAAATTAGTAGAGGTAGAGGACAAATTTGTCATTTACGGTGTGGGTCAATGGAACTGAGCAAGCCGGGTCATATTGTGCGATCCATTTAGGTCCAACTAATTTGTAATCCACTAACCCAGGGCGAGGAAATGGCCCATGAGAATTGAACCCCGATAAACAAATGTGGCCTGTGAAGTTCAATGACAAACCGGTCCAAGCCCAAAATGAATCATGGAAAACTCCACTTAAGAAGACCCGTCATCGCCGTTCGCGGTTCAAAACCGAAAGGGTTTAAAAGACCACCCGAAAAATCCCAACGGCCAGAACCTCGAGGGTTTTGCTTCCCTAAACTTCCTCCACTCACTCCACTCCCTCTACCAGAAACCCCACTACTACTCCCCGTCCGGCGAGCGCACTGCATTCCGGCAACCCCGCGCCTAGGGTTTCTGGTCGCAATTCAAAATGGACTCGGAAATGGAAGAAGCTTCTCCAAACTACTTGGACCCCGAAGATCTCAGCACCAGAGCCCAGTATCGCCGTTACGGGTCAGTCAGTCCCTACTGATACTTTCAACCCTAACTACTTCCTTTGTATCTTTGCCTTCTCTCTCGGCGTTTTTTTATTTTCCTTTTCTCTTTAATGCTTAATTAAGTGGCCGCATTACCCTCCGCAGGAAGCGGCATTCGATTTCAAGTGCGTCGCCGCACCAGGACAGCCCCACGAACGTCGCCCTCCTCCTCGAGAACTTCAAAGAAGAGGCCTACGCCTTGGACGGCGACCACTTGGAAGCCACTCCTCCCCGGACTCAGCACTCCAAGAGGAGATCGTCCACTGACAGCCGAAGCTTCTTGGACGCCGATCTCGGCGTCGATTCTGTTCGCCGCCTCGGGAGCGAGTCGCTTAAACAGTGCAAGATTGAGGATGAGTCGCTCGCGGATACCGGAGACTCCGTCTTTAAGATGTTTGCTTCTCTTTTTGATACCGCGATGCAAGGTGTCCTTTCTCAGTTTTTTGTTCATGGACATACGCATATGCATATGTTTGCGTCTTTCTGGTATTCTTTGCTTGGATATTACTGTGCAGTTGATGTATGTTTCCGTTTATTTGTGATATTGCAGGGTTGATGCCCATTCCTGATCTAATTTTAAAGTTCGAGAGTTCTTGTCGAGATGCTTCAGAAGCCATCAGGTGTGTTTCTGCTGTGGATAGAAGTAAAAGTTCTTACTGCTTCTGATGTGTTCAAGTGATATCGGATATTACTGTTCAACAAGGTTATTGGGTAGTAGGTGTAGCTGGTCATGTATTTTGTATGTTACGGTTCATAGGTGCATTGATTGTGCAGGTATGGGTCCAATGTAAGGCATCGAGTTGTTGAAGACAAATTGATGAGGCAAAAGGCTCAGCTCCTGCTTGACGAGGCTGCCACTTGGTCTCTTCTTTGGTACCTATACGGGAAAGGCAATCCGTCTTTATTCTTTAATGATTTTTCTGTTTAAGTTGATCCATATGATGCATTTTATCTGGTCCACAAAGCTCATTTTTCAATTCATGCAGTGACAGAAGGACCCGCTGAAGAGCTAATTGTGGTATTTTCCTTCCTTACCATATGTCATTTAATTTGATATTCTTTGCTGAACTTTTTGTTCCATGGCATCCCACATTGGTTGGGAGTGGAATGCTAGAATTTTATCTAAGATTTTTTCTAAGAACCTGTGACCATTGAGGTGATATAATTTTGGCCTGTTTCTCTTTCTCCTCTGTTGCTTTTGTGGGCCTTCCTCTAAGTTTACCTTTCAGACCTCTCCTTGGCTGGAAGTTGTATGGTTCCTTTGGTTTTGTTTTGAGTTCTGTTCTCACTTGAATTTTGGAATGTGACAGTCTCCCTCAACATCTCATTTAGAGGCCTGCCAGTTCGTTGTCAATGACCATACAGCACAACTTTGCCTCCGTATTGTTCAATGGCTGGAAGGACTAGCATCCAAAGCCCTTGATTTGGAAAGCAAGGTAATTTATTTTCTCATGTTTGACCAGAATGGAGTCTGCTATCTTCACATGTGTGTAATCCCACTTTCATGGTGTTGGGTGATTAGAACAACCATTACCTACTAGCTGAATTACCTTTGAAGCATTGTGCCATATTAATTTTGTGAAAACCATGCATAACAGTAGCTAGGATGGCATGCTGCGTTCTTCTTACAGTTGGCAAAGAGAGGTGGTCCCACCAGATTCCTTTGAAGAACAGCAATGCAGCCTTGCCAATTCTTGTTTTTGTCACAGATTATATTCTTCATTTGTTAGAAGTTATATTAAGTCATTCATAAGTCCTCTGCTGCTGTTATGAGTAAGCCTGTACTTGTTGGACATATTTCTTTTGAAAGAATTAGCATTTGAGACATGGACTGGTTAAAAATTAGTACAGGAATGAAGAAGTTTTAGGTAATGCAATATGTTTATGATGTGAGATAATGACTGGTGGAGCATAATCATACTAGCAAGTTTGAATTCGTTCTGTAAAAATATCAGTTAAACAGTTCAAGCTTCAATTTATGTTAATGGTGAGTATTTAGGTCCTTATGGTTTGGTATCTTTTTGCTACACGGAACTTGAATCCTATGGGATGAATGATTTTCAGGTTGTAGTCGTTGGTTATGGATGTGCAAAACTGTAAAGCTGGATTTCTATGGCTGATTGGATTTTTTCTTTTATTTCTTAAGGACCGTTGATTTTGAGTTACAAGCACACCATCTTGTTTCCTTCTTTTGATAGTTTTAATCACTGATGTAGATGAACACAATATATCTTTTGTTAATTTCATTCAGAAAATTATGTCAAATATCTTGTGTGGTGTAAGTAGAAGCTCAGGATGGCCTCAGAGTTGATGTTGAAAGTTCTGAGAGTTCATTGGTTCTGTTTGACAGGGTTATTAATGGTTGCAGGTCCGAGGATCTTATGTTGGAACTTATCTTCCCAATTCTGGAATTTGGCACCATACCCAAAGGCTTCTGAAGAAAGGTGCATCTAGTACGAACACTGTCCACCACTTGGATTTTGATGCTCCAACACGTGAACATGCTAATCAGCTACCGGATGACAAAGTATTCTTGGCTCTTTCCCCTGTCTTATCAATTCACTTAATCTCTCTGTTTTTTTTTTTTTTCTAAAAGTAATTATGCACTGGTGTCTGGGCATATGGTATATGCTCTGTTTAAGTTCATTGACATTGACATTTCATGTACAATTGAAATGGAATGCCACGTGAAAGAATACAAGAGTTGCAGAGAAAATATTATTGGTTTTGATGTTCCATTTTGTGCATAGTGCTCTGCAAATACCAGTGCCATATTAATTTTCATATTTGCCCAGATAAGCAATGTCAATGACATTTAAAAATTTCAGAAACAAGATGAATCGCTTCTAGAGGATGTCTGGACTCTTTTAAGGGCTGGAAGACTGGAAAAGGCGTGCGACCTATGCCGCTCTGCTGGGCAGGTATTCAATGCTTAAGAAATTTCGAAGCAAAGCAGCCTCTTGTATGTTACTGTTTGAGATATAAATACTTTAATCTTGGCAGTCCTGGAGAGCAGCAACTTTATGTCCCTTTGGAGGATTAGACCTAGTTCCTTCTGTTGAAGCCTTGGAGAAGAATGGGAAGAATAGAATGCTGCAAGCCATTGAACTAGAAAGTGGAATTGGTCACCAGTGGCGCTTATGGAAGTGGGCATCCTTTTCTGCTTCAGAGGTTAGATTTATTGAAAGACATCAAATGATGTTTTTGACTGCTCACATTTAAGTATTATATGTTTTTCACTCTTCTCTTTGTGTCAAAATGGTCTCACTTATCGCTACATTATATGCACAATATCAAATTTTCTTGAGATATATTTCACAAGCAAGCTTAGACTAATATGTTATCATGTTTTTTGGCACTACCATGTGATATCACCCTGATATTCAACTACCTTATTTAAGTAGTTGTTTCCAACTCTGTAATTCTTTTTATTCATAGATTTTATTTGTATCAATAATGGACTAAATTTTCCCTTCCTATGCCTTGAAGAAAATTGCTGAACAGAATGGTGGGAAATATGAAGTAGCTGTGTATGCATCTCAATGTAGCAACTTAAAGCGCATGCTTCCAATCTGTACAGACTGGGAGGTATGCTACTATCCTATGTATAATCCTTGAGAGTATCCCCCTTGTTTTCATTTACATTGTCAAATTTATTGTCTGTGAAAATTGAACTTCACATGCCTTTGCTTATGCGCGAGATAAATGCTGGTGTTTGTTAATTACTTGCAACTACCACATTCGATAATGGTACAATGGAATTTTCTTACTCAGTTGGAGCATCAAATTGAAAGAAAAATGATTGGTCTTGATTGTATTGGACAAATAAAATTTAGGGGAAGCTTAGGATTGGTTTTATGGCATAATGATGCCCTCTAAATGTTCTGGGCCTACAGTTTTTTTGCACTGTGATCATCAAATTGCTTTCTTGTAGTTTTTCAATGTGCAGAAACGTCACTCTTCCTTAGCAGGTTTGGTGACTACTTTTTATCCTTTCTTGTACTGCTGTTTAGCTCCACCAATAGCTGGATGAATATCTGTTGAAATGGTTTGGTGGCATCAAATTTTCTGTTAATTGGTTACCTAACAAATGTTTTTCTTGAAGCTCTTTGTTGTTTGTGCTGAAGTCTTTATTTAAGGATTTACAATTTCTATGGCTAAAAAACTGATGATCAACATCTCGCAGTCAGCTTGCTGGGCACTGGCAAAGTCCTGGCTTGATGTTCAGGTGGATTTAGAACTAGCTCGCTCGCAACCAGGGCGAATGGAACTGCTTAAAAGCTATGGAGATGGTATTGGTGGAAGTCCTGGATCCCTTGATATAGCTTCACATTCTGCAGCTGGACCAGAAAATTGGCCGCTCCAAGTCCTGAACCAGCAACCACGAAACCTTTCAGCTCTTCTTCAAAAACTCCATTCTGGGTACAATTGTATTGTTTTTTCTCTCTTTTCTTTTGTTTTGTGTTTATTTTGTGGCAAGCTATTAGCTAAAGAATGAAGGGTGGCTACCCACGCTACCCGAGATTTGAACCCGAAACCTCCAACTTGCCTCTGGTCTTGAGTTTGACCTTGGGGCATGGGTGGCCCATTTGTAACAATAACATATTAGCTTTGTTTTAGCTTCCAGTAGTTTGAAGTTTAATTTGCTTTACTAAGTGATATCCTTATATTTCTTGTGTTGTAGTGAAATGGTTAATGAAGCTGTGACTCGAGGGTGCAAGGAGCAGCAACGAAAAATTGAGGTTCTTTCCTTTGATTTGATATGAATTCAATAGACTTGCATATGCATTTAGATATCATCTCAAATCATTTGTGTTTGCACTCTGCATTTTTTGGCATGGGTTATTTTTTTTCGATTTTGTGTCTTATTTTTTGGATTAGGATGAAATTAATTCAATTGAAGCAGTACACAGATTTGAAGCTAGTCTGTTATTGCTCCATCTGCTCTTAGTTTTGAGGCATTATCGTGTCTTGCGTATAGTTTCTGGTTTCAGTTTAAATAAAAAAGAATGTTATATTCATCAAATTTGTAATCTCTGCCTCCCCTTTTCATAAACAAGGAGGCATTATCATGTCATGCCAATACTTTCAGTTTTCTGTTCAACCTAAACGGACCTTATATTCATCACATTAACCTCTAAACAATTGGGAGGAAAACTAAAAGTATTGGCATGACACGATAATGCCTCCTTGTTTATGAAAAGGGGAGGCAGAGATATATTCATCACATTTGTTCTAAGCAAATTCTCTCCTTCCATAAAAAAAGCAAAAAAGTTGCATTCATATTTGTTACTTGACTGTACTTTTGGTGTGGCCGAGCTCAAAAAAAAAAGGAAAAAAAGAGTAAGAAGGAAAGAAAAAGTAATGAAGAGGATCCCTATTGTTTCCTCCTTCATATGCTTTTTGTCAACTTATGCAAAATTATTGTGTACAACGATTTGTGTTTGCTTATTCTTTAACATAACCAAGTGTAGTTCTCATGCTTGTTGAAGATTTTGGCTATTGTTTTCTAATCATCAATTGCTTGGCAGATGGAGCTTATGTTGGGGAATATATCACATCTGTTGGATATGCTTTGGTCATGGATAGCACCTTCGGAAGAGGATCAAAATAATTTCAGGCATCTTCTAGTGCTCTTCATATGATATTCAACTCATTATCTTTCCTTTTGTCTTTGTTTTTATTATTTGTACACAGTGTACTTGTTGCTAATGCTGCATTCTCGCTTGTGTCAGGCCACATGGTGATCCTCAGATGATTCGATTTGGGGCTCATCTGGTGCTTGTGCTTAGGTATTTACTACCTGAGGAGATTGAGGATTCCTTCAGAGAGAAGCTTATGACTGTTGGTGATCTTATCCTGCACATGTAAGTATAGCTGCGATATGGCATAGTCGGCTATATCTGGGAGTGTCAAATAACTCTATTTATCATAATCAGAAGGTTGATTGTTTCCAAAGCAATACATTATACTTTTTGGTGATGCCTCATTGTGGGGACACAAAGTTGGTGTGAAACACCCACAGGAGTCCATCAACTAGATGACTTCCACTTGTTTTTTGTCAGTATGCTTGTCCAACATTTTCGATACAGTAATGATTCCGCAAAAAAATTCAACTCACAAGCTTCACCCATGTGGAGTGTTTTAGTTTATAGAATCCAAGGTTTTCTGCTAATCATCTTATCCAAATTTTAGGTATGCAATGTTTCTATTCTCAAAGCAACACGAGGAATTAGTTGGGATTTACGCTTCTCAGCTTGCACGTCACCGTTGCATTGACCTCTTTGTGCATATGATGGAGTTGAGGCTAAATAGCAGGTAACTTTGACTGTTCGTCTGGGGTAAAACGAAGAGATTTTTTCCTATTCGGACAGACTTCCATTGCAATGGAGCTCTTTGTTTCTTGTTATTTGAGGAATCCAACTTCACCTCTTAAAATTTTTATTTTAAGTGGTCTTCTAGTGATAAGGTAATCAGAGTATGTAAAAGACAATTACGTATATCTAAAATCCTGTCTCAACTTATTATACATCATCAAATCCATGATTTGACATAGTCTTGGTTGAACTTGGTGAGAAAAGTTACAATAAGAATGCTTTTAAAAAAATTATTACTCTTCTGAATTTGTTTTTCTGCTCCATGATTGGAAGCCTGAGACAATATGGTTTTGGATTTCTCCTAAAAAAGTCAAATCTTTGCTGCCTCTTTGAATGAGAGATGGCCAGTATCTTCAACTACTTGACAGTTGGGGTTCATTATTTTTCCAGTATCATGCCCTCTTACATGACCCTGGTTAGAGTAAGACATGATGCACCTTTTTTTTTTGTGGGGAAATCCAAGTAGTCTCTTTCAGATATTTGAGATGGAGGATCAGTTACCGTGAGAATGCATACATGCGCTTCTTACAGTCTGGTGTTTTTCTGTGCCTGATATTTTGCAGTGTGCTTGTCAAGTATAAAATTTTCGTTTCTGCTATGGAATTCTTGCCATTTTCTTCAGTGGATGATTCAAAAGGAAGTTTTGAAGAAATCATTGAAAGGTATTTATAATTTTTAATTGAACATAACATAGAAAATGCTGTGCTAGTTAGTAGCCTGTCGAGGTAGTTGTTATATTCAGTGATGGGATATGCTGACAGGGTTCTGTCGAGATCTCGAGAAATCAAAGTTGGAAAATATGACAAATCATCGGAGGTTGCAGAGCAGCACCGCTTGCAAAGTCTTCAAAAAGCTATGGTAATCCAATGGCTCTGTTTCACCCCACCATCCACTATTCCTAAGGTTAAAGATGTGAGTGCGAAGCTTCTTCTGCGTGCATTGATGCACAGGTAATTGATCTGCGTTTGTTTTAAGCTCTCATAGGTTTTCCTAACAAGTTTTCTTACTAGAAAGCTTAATGGTTGTCGCAATACTGTTAGTATCTTCGATACTGGCTATTCCATTTGCACATTTATAAGAGTCAAGTAACATATCCTGTTGTCGATGCTTATTAATTCATTGAAAGGCCAGCTGTTTGGTAATCTTTCTATTGCATATTAAAATATTTAAAGAACCGTGGTCAAAGGAAGTTTTATTGTAAATTCCACCCTTGTTCTTAAGGTTATTTCTTCACGTTCTCCTTGGTATTTAGCTGGAAAAGCTTTTGAGATCCAAACTAAAATAGCTTGTTTACCTTTTTAGCCTTTTCCCATGCTGGTTTCTCTCCTTTCAGAAAATTAACTATTGTTTCTTTCTGTAGCAACATATTGTTCAGGGAGTTTGCTTTGATCTCGATGTGGAGAGTGCCAGCAATGCCGATCGGTGCTCACCAACTGCTTAGTTTACTGGCCGAGCCTTTAAAACAGCTTTCAGAAATGCCTGATACCCTTGAGGATTTTGTTTCTGAGAATCTGAAAGAGTTCCAAGACTGGGTATGCTTGTTGTAATATTCTAGTGTTTATTCATCTTTCTTGTGTTTGGGTATCTATATACCTAACCTGCTATTGCATATTGTTAATATTTATTAGCGCGAGTACTACTCCTGTGATGCACATTATCGCAACTGGCTCAAAATCAAGCTGGAGAATGAAGAGGTTCCTCCCGATGAACTCTCTGTGGAGGAAAAACAAAGAGTTATCTTGGCTGCCAAGGAAACACTGGATTCTTCTTTGTCATTGCTTTTAAGTAAGTGATTGACCTTCATATGTATCTTCGCACAAGAAGCACAAATTTGTACTGATACTTAGAAGTTTTGCTCTTGCGTAGAAACTGTGCTGAAGGTGAAGGGTTTTTTTATTATTATTTATGATGGTTCTGATTTTTTTTTTTTCAAATTCTCTACACAGGGAAGGAAAATCTTTGGTTGGATTATATTGAAGATCACACATATGAAGCAGATGTGCCTTTATTTCTTGAACTGCATGCCACTGCAATGCTCTGCCTGCCTTCTGGCGAGTGTTTGCAACCAGATGCAAACATTTGCACTGCATTGATGAGTGCCCTCTACTCTTCAGTGAGTGAGGAAGTAGTATTGCACCGCCAATTGATGGTACTTTTTTCTATTTTGTTATGGTTTGGAATAAACTCTAAATACAGATTTTTGAAACAGGCTTTCCTGGTACAAGGATGTATGGTGATTGATGTATATGCAGGTGTTTAATTGAAAAACTAAATAGACTTTTTTCCGGCAACTCTGTAAACGAATAGTAAATGCTTGGGAGGAAGAGACTTTTAAATTTCTGAAACTAATTTTGGAAGAGATCATGAGACTGACATTTCATGAAATTATTGTTTCTGTGTGCTAGTGCCTGGCTCTGTGTACAAAATAGAAGATAAGCAGGCCATTCTGCTGCTATTGTGCATGAACAATTTCTTTTTGTAAATCAATTTTCCCACATTGACATTACTAGGTTAAAGAGTGAATGATCAAGAACAGGGTTGTGGCTTGCAAAAAATTCTTATGATGCAACCTTTTAGAAGTTCTGTATTAGCCAAGGTTGTAACTGAAATCTTATCGTAATGTGGGTTTATTTTGGAATTGAATTAGATAATAGATTTAGCCAGGCAGCTTTCTGAAAGTTGGCAACCATGAGTGAGGGAGATTTAATCTAATATGCCTAGGAATTATCTTCTCAGTTTGTTTGCTCTTTGTACTTTTGCTTTTGTTCATGGACTAAACTATTTATTGACAGGTGAATGTTGCCATTTCAACCAAGGACAATTACTGCATTGAAGTTGTTCTGCGCTGTTTGGCAGTTCAAGGTGATGGACTTGGTTCACGCCAAGTTAATGATGGTGGTCTTCTTGGTGCTGTTATTGCTGCCGGGTTCAAAGGTAAGAACTACTAACTCACAATTTTCTACCATGGTTTTGTTTGTGTCCTGCTATGCAGAAGCAATTTGGTGGAACAATGGTAACAACAGGTCGCACATGGTTTTTGTGCATTATTTACATTGTCATTGATGTTTGACAGCATATCATCTTGCTACTTGGTTAATTATGTTTTAAATTTTGGGCCATATAGCTTTTATCATTTTGATCATCAACCATAAACCATTCCATTAGATGTAATATGGTTTCCTGATTAGCTTAGTTAATCAAGAATAATGCTTGAAGCTGTAGTACCTTGATTGGAGGTCTGTGTTAGTGAGAAACGTGATCAGACTTCCTTCATTCCTTTTCACTTGGATACTTCTTACAGTCTTCATTTATTATAGCAGTAGTATAACATTTATCCTGAATACACAAGGCATTTAAGAAGAATATGTTTAGCCAAAAAGAAAGGTGTAAATGTGCACAAGGGTGAAAAGGGAACTGTTACATTATTAAACTCTGTCTATGTGCTCTTATCATTCAATGGTGGAGCTTATTGCTTTAAAATCTTATGCAGGTGAACTTGCGCGGTTTCAAGCTGGAGTTACAATGGAAATTTCCAGATTAGATGCTTGGTATTTAAGTGCCGAAGGGTCTTTGGAAGGCCCTGCTACATATATTGTGCGGGGCCTTTGTCGTATGTGCTGTCTTCCAGAAATCACTCTTCGTTGTATGCAGGTATCGTCTTTTTGGAATATATAAAGCGGTATTATAACTCTCCACATGTGGTATTGAGAGCAACAAGTAGTGTTTCATTGTTTCTGTTGCTCTTCGATAGTTTTTCCAGGCTAAAAACACCACAGTTTTTAAACTTTCTCCATCTGCACGTTATAGAATGGTTTTGTTTTGTATGCCCATTATGAACTGGTAGCAGTATTTTCATATTTGTAGTTTCTGTCTAACAAGTACCTCCTTCCACCCCACCCCCAAAAAAAAAAATCTCAGGTTTCTGTTTCACTAGTGGAGTTGGGTGATCCACCAGAGACCCACGATGAGTTGATTGAGCTCGTTGCCAGCTCAGAAACTGGTTTTCTCCAGTTGTTTAGTCAACAGCAATTGCAGGTGCGTGAATAATTTAACTTCCCATTCATAGAGAAAAGGAACTAAAGTTAGAGTTTATGCTGTGATCTCCGGTTCTTCTTATTTTTCTTTTCATGCATTCCTTATTGGGTTTTCTAGGTCTAGCTTTTATTTTTGTACTCGCACATGGTTTGCCACACGGTCAAGTTTTTCTTTTAAGCTTACATTGTTTAACTGTTGTCTGATGTCCAGGAGTTCCTTTTATTTGAGAGAGAATACTCCATATGCAAAATGGAGCTTCAGGAGAGTAACTTATCTTGACCTTCTGGTCCCGTGGAATATTTTTCGTTTGTACAGTGCCGTATTATGAGCACGTGGGTATGCTGTTGTATAATGATTATCAGTTTGCCTTTTATTTTTATAGTAGTTTCATTTTCTTGAGCATTGCAAATTCATTTCTTTCGTGGCGCAAACTTTGTTTCCCACTGAAGTTCAGTGGCTAGATTATACATCCCGAGTTCGAAAGGTTATCATATTCCTGAGAAATATCCTCTGGATACGAGAGGTTTGACGTTTGACTATATAAATATGTAAATGTGCGCCAATTTTTTAAAAGTTTTAGGATTTACAGATTAGGGCTTCGGATTTTAGAATTTTAGGGTTTAGGTCTTAGGATTTAGGATATAAAGATGAGAGAATAGGTTTTAGGTTTTAGGGTTTTAAGTTTTAGGTTTTAGCGTTGTAATCGTTGGGTAATTCTGCTTTTATTAAAGTGCTCGCTAAATTTAAATTTCCAAATGCTCTTTATTTATTGACATCAGAAATTAGTCAGTGTCGCATCTGTGGGTGGTGATTGGATTTTTTTAAAAAAAACTGGGGATGGTTATGGTATCACACATTCACTAATGGAATTAGAATTTGACGTTAAAAAAAATTTTCACCAAAGGACCCCTGCGAATTCTAAAGTTCCTTATTATAACTTTACTCTTATGGTAAGACTCTTACCTAGTCTTCTTTTTACAGTACTGGCAAAGTTCTGGAAGGGTGCTTGTACAGCTCGGCCGCAACGAATGGCGATCACATCTTTTACAATTTTGAGTAATGCTTCCCTTTTCTAGTATTCAATAGTCCATAGGTTCAAAGTTCAATGGTAATGGTGAGTAAGGTCTCACAGCCAACTTTTATAGGCTGGTACAAAGAGATCTGGTTCATGAATGAACGAAATACCTATGTTCAAAAAAAGTATTCGACAACAACTGTGAAGCGAGCGATCTTACCATGCAAGGGTAACAAATATTGGGAAAGAGAAAGGCCCATGGCCCATAGCCGAAGCAAAGGAAAATGGAAAGCCCAAGGATGGGATTTTTTAGAAGCAACCCTAACTAGCTTGGTTTGGGCTGCGCGATTAAAGACAATCATAGGCCCAAGGAACAGAAGCTCTTCTTCTCCCTTTAGCTCGTGCAATACTCCCTGGAGAAAAGGAAATACCGAAATAGAGCGAGCGTGAGAGAAAGAGAGAGAGAGCTTCTGCAAAACTTGACTAGTACCCGCGTCTCTTCCCCACTGTATCAGATTTGAGCCTTATTACCCTATTTGTTTTCACCATCCAAACGCTCAAAAATTTCCCCCAAAAGTGCAGCAAACGTTGTTGTCTGAATTAGGGATACTGATATGTACTTTCTCCAATTTGCCCACCTCAATTTTGCTCCCAGTTGCCACCTCCCAAACCCCTTCAAATTCTGTGAGAAACTCGGTGCTTTATTCTAGCACTCTGAATCCTTAACTTATTTTCTTAAAAAGGCTCTTCCTCTCATGTTTTCTTCCATTTTTCGACGTCACAAGCATCATCACAGACCTGAATTTCTCGGGGAAGTGAAGAGAAATTCACACGGGTATCCATTGGAGGGTGTCAAAAACTAACCCATATCGTCAAATTCTGTTCTTCCTGGATGGGTGTCTCGTTTAAGGTATCAAAAACCGGTACTAGGTTCCGTCCCAAGGGGCTTGTTGTCCAACCGGAGGCTGCTCCTGACGAGGTCTCGGAGAATCCCAAGGAGAGTTCCAAGAGTGAATCCTCTGCCAGGAAAGTCGAGGTAATTATGGAGGCTTTGCTCATTATTATGTTCGTTTTTCCTAGATAGTGGAAGGCCGCTTGCCGCTTGGTAAGTGATTAAGATATAATTAGATATTTACTACAAATTTTTTTTCCTGAATTGTGGGTATTTTTACTTTTGGTTGGTTGTAATTCATTTGTTTATGGTGTCATGGCATTGTGTCTCCTTCTGATTTGGAGGAACTAAGAAGGGAGATCCAGAATTTTCACTCGTTTGATTATTGCGTTCTTTTTTGTTGTATGAATTAAATCACCGGTGCTGGATACTCGGTTGAGCTAGTTCCGATTGACGAGCTTGGTCAATTTAAGGGTTTTTCATTTTTTAGCTATACATATGCATTTCTTCTGCCTCCTCATGTCTCTCACAAAGTTGAAGACGGATCTGTGCGGGGCTAAAATGTATGTTATTTGTACTAACTGGTGGTGAAAATGACAGATCCAAGATTTTGCATGTATTGCGGCATATAAGAGGCTCTTTATCCATTTCCTATTCAGAGCATTTAAATTATTAGTGCGCTCAGTAGGAGGATTGTATGAGTGTTCTATGCTAAGTTCTGTTTCTGCTTCTTGATAACGAATGTTCTGTATTATAGGGTGAAGCCATCAAGAGTGCTAATGCATCTGACCTCTCAAGTCCATCCATCTCAGGTAAAAGAGGAAATTGCTGACGTGTGTTATTGACAACTTCTTTAAATCAAAATTGCTCTACCACGTGAAAGTTTAGAATTCTTTTGTTTGCCCCTTGTTATGCAGAGCACGAAGTTTCATTTACATTGAACCTTTACCTGGATGGATATTCGATTGGAAAACCCTCAGAGGTTTGTCTGAAAGACTGTTAGTTTTGTGAAATGAATCTAAGAAAGTTTATTGAAAAGAGATTGTTTCACACCTACATTGATGTCTGATTTTATGTCTTTTTTTTTGAGTTTTCAGGATGAGGCCGAGCATCATGGCCCTCTTCAAGATTCTCAGAGGTTGTTGCATCCATATGATAGGACATCTGAAACTTTCTTTTCGGTAAATTTTCACTTGTATCTCCTGATTTTTCTTCTAACCTTTCCTCCTAAACAGTGATGATTAGTTCATATATCTCTACAAGCATGCCCCATTGTGAAATAGGTATATATATGTATATCCTTGATTGTAAAATGTTTTCAGGCATGAAGATGTGATGCCAGTTTGACTTATTTCCTGAGGGGTGATTATTCTCAATGAACCATCTTCATTATGCAAATTCTTTAAGCTTCAGTTTGGTACATTTTGGATAAAACTGTTTTTCATGGTTGGAGATGCACATTCTTTTTTGCTGTTTGAGCTCTTCTATCTTCAGTTTCTTTTGGACAAACACAAGGCCTCTTTTGATATTACCCACAGATATCTGCTCATTGCTGATATTTCTTACTGTGATTTTGATTGTATCTGCAGGCAATTGAATCTGGACGATTGCCTGGAGATCTTCTGGATGATATCCCTTGCAAATATGTTAATGGCACTCTCATATGTGAGGTGAGTAATTCACTTATTTTTTCTTGCCTTTATGGACCTGCGTCATGGAAGGTGCATACCATCTATATAATTTGGAATAAATAATGAAGTCAGAATTTATGGAATAGTTGCTGTACAGGGGCTCAAGCCATCTTTGTGTACCTGCTAGCAAGTATATCAGTACTTGAAGACTGAGAAGTATTGAAGGTTCATTTATGTTTGTGGATATATAACCGTGCATGTTGAATCTATTGCAGGTGCGTGATTATCGGAAATGTGGATCTGATCGAGGGGCTAGTAATTCATCTATGGTTGGGCTCCCTACTGTCCAGAAAGTGCGCCTCAGAATGTCATTAGAGAATATAGTGAAGGATATTCCATTGATTTCAGATAATTCTTGGACGTATGGTGATTTGATGGTAATGGATTCTTCTCTTCTCTGTACCTTTTTTCCCTGATCTGGGATCATAGAGTCATCTCTTCGCTTATCTTTGATTGCAGGAAGTAGAATCTCGGATATTGAAAGCCCTGCAACCACAACTTTGTCTAGATCCTTGTCCCAAACTGGATAGGCTCTGTGATAACCCAGTTCCCACCAGGGTAATAATTTGGTGACTGACCTAATATTATGATGGTGTAGTATATAATATATTATGATGGTATGCTGGAATAATTTGACAAGTGTTACTTTGCTCTGTTGATGCCATTTGCAGCTTAATTTGGACCTGAGCAGTTTGCGAAGAAAAAGACTTCGGCAAACACCTGAAGTTACTGTCACTTCTAGTAATAGAATCCATGGGAAGAAGGTCTGCATAGATGGAGTCCCAGAGAGCTCCAACAGTAGGTTTGGAGATATTGGAAACATCTCAGGCAATGCTATGCCACAGAATGTGCAGGAGAATCTGTCTGTGCAGAACTTCAGTCAAAACCCTATGTTAGCTCTAAGAGGAAGAAGCTTTCCATCAGATGGCAATGTATCAGCACTACCTTTGATATCTCCACAAACAAGGTATACAACTGGGACTGGCACCCCAAGAAGTGTGCAGGATCAAGCTTCGGGTGGTCTCAGCAACATGTCAGGTGCTTCCCCTTCAGGGCAGGACATGACAATTGCGTATGGAGACACTGCAAATACCGGCACTTCGCTTCATGGGAAGAGGGAGCATCAAGACGGGCAAATGTCACCATTATCCAACTTCAGTAAGAGACCAAGGCTCCCATCTGTGGGTCCAGATGGAATTCCACCACAGCAAATTGGATCACATGCAGATAGCCTCCATGCATCAGATATAAGCTGGAAGAATTCATTAATGCAGCAACAAGTGATGACAAGGGGTATTCAATATGGTAATGCTGGGTTACAGAAGTATCCTCCCCAGATGTTTGAAGGGTTAATCAATCAGAATTCTGGGGCAACTTCATTTTCTGCTGGACAACCGGGTATGAGAATTGGCCCCAAAGAAGAACCATTTGAGATGGAAAAACTGGATAGCGCAAACCTTGGTCAGGTTAAAAATGATATGTCTATGATGGAAACAGACACAGGCCATTTGGACATGCATCATTCACGGCTACCACAAAGATTACCACCCAATCTCATGAGATCTACTTTTGCTCAGGGTGCATGGAGCAATCTTAGCCAAGATCCTAGGAAGGAGGAACAGCTCCAGAAAAGAAAATCAGCACAAAGTCCGCGGTTATCTGCAGGAGCTTTGGCTCAATCTCCATTATCCTCTAAATCTGGAGAATTATCTAGTGGTTCAGCAGGGCCCCACTTTGGAGCAGGTGGTGCACTTGGATCGTCACAGAAGGAGAAGGTAGCAGTCCCTGCTGCCGGTGGTACCCCATCTTTGACTTCCAGTGCTAACGATTCCTTGCAACGCCAACACCAGGCTCAAGCTGGCACTAAACGAAGAACAACTTCTCACCCAAAGACGCCTGTAATGAGCAATGTTGGCTCACCCGCAAGTGTTAGCAACATCAGTGTTCCATTAAATGCGAATAGTCCTTCAATGGGAACCCCTCCTGTTGCTGATCAAACCATGCTTGAGAGGTTCTCAAAAATTGAGGGAGTGACTATGAGGTATCATGTCTTCTTAATTGACAGTCTGTTATGGTTTCATCCATTGTTTTCCCCTGTATAGTTTCTTATTTTTGGTACCTTAATTCAGTTTCTTACGACATGTGACCTATATATTAAGGCTCCTTTTGTTTTCTCTTTACCTAACAGAAGGTCTGATCATTCCTGCATAATTTTTCTCTTTTTTCTGCCTTTTTGTTTGATATATCTTTTGATGGTTAGGGTAGGACCATTTGAACACATAACATGATACAATAATGTGGCATAAACTTTTCATGTAATATCATCTTGGTTGATTTATGTTTCTCTAAATCGTCAATGTGGTGGCAACTTGGTGGATAATTTTGTCCATCTTGTTTTTTCCTTTCATATTCCTTTGGCTTCTATTGCAGGCATAATCTCAACCGCAAGAAGAATAAGGTTGATGAATGGCCTGTTAGGAAACCCAGCAGCTATTCGCCTCAAAAGCTGTCAGCCTGTCTGTCCAGTTTACCCAATAACGAAGAGGTCAAAGATGATAATCCTACAAGGCAGCTGTCAAAGTCACTTTTAGGTGGCAACGTCAATGTTTCCAAGATGAGAGTGACAAATTTTGTTCTTGCAGATCGAGTTCTTCAAGGTTTCACATGTTACCACTATAACTACTAGATTGTATAGTCAGCTAATTCGAGTTGGAGCCTAACTCCAATTTTTGCTGTACAGGGAATTCGGTTGCACTCTTACCCCGGATGCGGACCACAATGATCTTGTCGGAGAAGCCAAATGATGGTACTGTTGCAATGCATTATGGAGAAACTGAGGATGCAGATATTCTGTCTGCAGAGGACTATCTTCCTACACTGCCTAATACAGTAAGTTTTCATACCATTGCCTAGTTGCTGTATGAAGTTAGATTAGTTTAAGAAATATCCTTATGTATAATTTGATTTGACAGTGAATGTTACCTTTAAATGGGATGTTCAACTTGGATCCTGCTCAGCTCTCCATTAATTACTGAATTATGATTATCTTGTTATTTGTTCCTGTCCACTGTTATCATGTTTCACTTGCTCAACTCAGCTTGGTGCTGTGATAAATTTGTTTGTCTTAATTTTCTTTCGGCCCTTTTCTGGATGTTCTTTTTTACTGTTAAGTTCATTGAGCATCACTGTTGCTACTGTCTGTAGATTGTTTTAATATGCTAGATCTGATAAACCGTTCCAATTTTATGCATTTGAATGGTTATTTCTGTCCTGTCGAACATGGCCATGGAGATCACAGCAGGGACCTGTTCTGGCATGCTCGCTGTCAGTTTTTTCATGGGCTAAATACCACAGCTTTATATGCCTTCTTATGTTTGTAACTGGCATATCCAGAAATTGAATTTTCTAGTCAATACATATTTCTATGTTCTGATTGACTTTTCTTGCATCTGTCACAGCACACTGCAGATTTGCTTGCAGCACAATTTTGTTCACTGGTAAGTGTAGTGGGAACTTCTTCATAAATTGGCTTGATTATCGTGTGTCTGTGCAACTGAACTTCAGAGAGATGAAATGCATTGCTTGTGCAGATGATGCGTGAAGGATGGATGGTGGTAGAAGATCAGATCCAACCAAGGCCAAACCGTATGAATAATGCCTCGAGTAGTCAACTAAACGCTTCTGGAATCCCTCCAAATAATCCTGGAATGGAGGTGCAGCAATATAATGAAACAATTCCTGGTCAAACTTCCAATGATGTGAAGCCAACTCTTTCTGGTAATGCTGCTCAGAATCTACTTGCAAACTCAAGGCTGCCACCTCTTGGAAATCCTCAGGCATTACAGATGTCCCAAGGGCTCTTGCCTGGGGTCTCTGTAGCTGCAAGGCCACAAATGGACCCCCAACCATCGCTCCAGCAACAAGCACAGCAGCTGCAGCAAGCGCAACAGCAGCCAGGAAATCAGCATTCCCTGATTCATCAACAGCAATCACAGTTCCAGAGGTCATCGATGGTGCTTCCGTCGAGTCCGCACTCCCATTTGAATGCAATTGGGCAGAATTCAAGCATGCAGTTGGGCAATCACATGGTAAACAAGCCTTCTGCTCTCCAGCTTCAGCTGTTACAGCAGCAACAGCAGCAGCAGCAGCAACAACAGCAACAGCAGCAGCAACAACAACAGCAGCAGCAACCACAACATCAGCAGCAGCAGCTGCAGCCTCCACCCAACCAGCAGCAGCAACCACAAATGCAACAAAGGAAAATGTTAATGGGACTTGGAACAACTATGGGTATTGGAAATGTTGGCAATAGCATGGTTGGCCTAGGCGGGCTGGGGAATGCGATGGGCATTGGAGGTGCAAGAGGAATAGGCCCTGGGATCTCTGGACCAATGGCACCTATGTCTGGTATGACTAACGTGCAAACCCCTATGAATCTGGGCCAGATCTCAAATATCACGAACGCAATAAGTCAGCAGCTTCGAAATGGGCAGATGACTGCAGCGCAAGCTGCTTTTATGCAATCAAAACTTCGCAGAGCAAGCATGCTGGGGGCCCCCCAGTCGGGCATGGCAGGGATGCCCAGTGCAAGACAGATGCATGCAGGTTCAGCTGGTCTTTCCATGCTGGGCCAGTCCCTGAATCGTGCTAACATGAACCCTATGCAAAGGACTCCAATGGGTCCAATGGGTCCACCCAAGTTGATGGCCGGCATGAATCTCTACATGAACCCGCAACAGCAACAGCTGCAATTACAGCAACAACAGTTACAACAACAACAGCAACAGCAGCAGCAGTTACAACAACTTCAACATCAACAGTTACAGCAACAGCAGCAGCAACAACAGGAAAGCACTTCATCACTCCAGGCTGTTGTCTCACCATCACAAGTTGGCTCACCATCGGCCATGGGAATTCCACAGCTTAACCAACCTCAGCAGCAGCAGCAACCCCAACAACAGCTTAGCCCTCAGCAAATGAGCCAGCGAACTCCTATGAGCCCCCAGTTGAGCTCGGGAGCAATCCATGCTGCATTGAGTGCTGGTAATCCGGAGGCTTGTCCTGCTAGTCCACAGTTGAGCTCCCAAACACTTGGCTCTGTTGGAAGTATTACAAATTCCCCAATGGATCTCCAGGGTGTGAACAAAAGCAGCTCTGTCAATAATGCTTAGCTGAGTCTATCCTCAATTTTTCAACAGCAATGTGAAGCTGATGTTACAGCTAAGAATATCACCGAGGATGTAAGGCAAGAATGCTACTATGTACAGATTGGTTTTCTTTTGCTTGAGGTTGAACAATCCGCCGAGTAAGCTGCTGGAAACCAAGTCTCGAAGACTTGTTTGAAACAATACTGAATATGCTAGTACAAGATCGCAGATGAAAGCTTGGAACCACGTCAGAAAAATGTCCCCTTTTTGTATCAACTGAAGAAAAATTTTTCAAATCTGTTAAGTCGACAGTGACTGTAGATATTTCGTTTGAGCTCTAGCATTGGCTTCTTTTGTTATTCTTTTTGGAGTCTTTGGGTTCCAAGATTGGTTATCTTAGAGTAGTAGTGGCCAGATCCCTTACATTAGATTTTTTTTAAAAAAAAATCCTGAAAGATTGATGTTGTACTTGAACCTCAAAAGGATAGATCAATTACAGCAAAAAAGCTGTTTAATGGAAATCAAATTAAAGCCATTATGTCATGTCACTATTTATGCAAGTATTTGGAAATTTGAATTGCAAATTAAATTCGGAAAACGTAAAACTGCAATACAGAAGACAGTTGCCAATAGGGTAGATTGTGTCCAGAGAAGTACATTCCATTGTGTGAAAGCATAAATGATTTTCAGAGGCAATCTGGAGGATACATTTTTATAAGAACAAAGCTAAAGCATGGATTGAATTCTGTCTTGTGCAGTTTTGACATGACCTCTGCTAATGTCCTTTAAACTAGGGCATCCAGAAAGGGCCATAGTGAGCTCAAGCTCATCTTTCAGCATATGAAGTACCCGCTTTACTCCATATTCTCCCTTTGCTGCCAGTCCAAACACAACAGGTCTTCCAATCTGCACAGATAATAAGAACAAGACGTTTAAAGCTCACCCTATTTTCTTGTGTTCTTGCAAGTTTGCTGGGCTACAAGCGTATTATCAGCATTTCTGTCAAACATCAACTTTTAGTTGGTCTATTCTTGTAAAATAACTGTATACGCCCCTCAAGACAACAAGAAACCACAAAACTTCTAAGATGCCTGGCATCAATAGCTTACAAGAACAGCTTGTGCCCCAAGCGCCAAGGCCTTGAAAATATCGGTTCCCCGACGTATTCCTCCATCAAATAGAACTGGGATTTTCCCTCCAACAGCATGAACCACCTGCAACCCCAGGCAGATGACATGGTGTTTAGACATTTCTCTTACTAATTTCGAAAAGAAAAAAAATCAAGCCGGCAGGAGAAACAATAGAAATTTACTACACCAGTAGTAAGTAAATAACAGAAATTACCTCTTCCAATACATCAATAGTTGCTGGACTATAGTCAAGCTGGCGAGCTCCATGATTAGAGACTACAATCCCAGCAACACCCACTTCTATGGCCTTCAATGCTGCCAGTAACAGTGCATCATTTATTGAGCAAGTCTCTATTCCATTGTGAACGAAATTGTAGGTTCAAAAAGAGAAAGACTACAAATTGTTCTTTTGGAGAGTTGATTAGGAGACCATGATAGTCAAACATGTATTCCTTGACCTTTGTTCGACTTGGAATTTCAAGATTTTAGCTTACACAGACATTTATTTGATACTTTAGTTATAGAGGGATATCATATCTAAAAACTGCATAGAAGACTCTTGGTTTTGGAGAGATGCTAATATAACGTTATAAGGCTTAATCTTACCATCTTCACGAGTGAGCACGCCTTTGATAAGAATTGGCAAGTTTGTAATGGATTTTAACCATGCTATGTCCTGCAGATGTTGTCACTCTCCACTTAGATCCAATTGCAGAAAAAAGCTTGGTCTCTTCCTCACAAGAAGTTGGAAGGAAATAATCAAATTATATAACCACTGCATATCTTGAATAATGTTTCAAATAGGACTCGGAGATATATATGTTCCTGGACCCAATTTGGCTTCGTACCAAGCTTTTCTCAAATGCAAAACCTATTTAGCCAACAAATAATAATTTACCTTCCAAGAGAGAGAAGGATCAAAGGTGCTATTGGCAAAAGCTGCTACATTTGAACCTTCATCCTGCAAAATATCCAATGTTGATCTAGTAACATGTTAATCTGATCACCATAACTCAAACACACTGATGCCTAAAAGACCAAGAGGGGATGAGGTTTTGGGTTTGTAACTTGACATATCACATGCACTGCATGCCAAGTCAATCAACAGTAACGAGGGGCATATCATTGGATAACAGAAAAGAAATAATTGCAAGAACACCTTAAAAACTTATGGAAAACTCTTGCCAACCTTACGATCAACACCCCTTGCAGGTGAATAGTTTAGTTACCAGTCATTCCTACCAAATAAATAGTTCATCTTTGTACCAGAACGGGCCGAATTGAAAGCTAAGTTGTGGGAATTGGTGTGAGTAAATAAAATGAGACACTGAGAATGGTGGAAGGAACAGAATGATTTCACTCACAGCTTCCACTTTAGTTGATATGAGACCTTCAAAGTTCTTCAACTGAGGTGCAACCATTCTGCACCAGTAATTGAAGTTACTTTCAGTTTGCATCAGCATGAGGCGACAAGCACTGCTATTTGTTTCCTTTTTCTTCTTTTTAATATTTGGAATAGTTAGCACCACAGTGGTGCATTTTAATTGCATGATGCACTAGTTGCAATATTAACAGAAACAGAAGAATTAGAGGCAGATTCTCACTTATTCTTTATGTCGGCTTCCCTCCGACCAAGCTTGGGAACATCAACAGTAAGGACAATAGCCTTGTATCCATTTCTTTCAGCTCTGTGCACTAACTGGGCTGTTACAGCACGATTCCTGTACACCTGTTAAAGAAGGAAGTTAACTCTTAAGAAGAACAGAAACAGGTGGCTCACATAGAAACTAGCGTCTGCAACTACATAAGATGAGCTGATGAAGGGAGAAGGAATACATATATTTGAAAGAACCGAACAGCATTGCAGCTGGAAGCAACCTCCTCCACTGTGCAGGTGGACATGTAGGATAAAATCTACAACCAGAAATAACTTGATGTTTACCACCCCAAGGATTTGAATACAATTTACAAATTTTGTATGTTAGTCCAATACCATAATTGTGTTACATGCAGCTGCAGCTCTAGCCGTTGCAACCTCACCTGGAACAAGCATAAATTAGCATGTAAAACAAGAACAGATGCAATATCTTGAGCAGAATCACTTTTTCTATGTGGCATTAGACCTTGAGGGTGAGCCAACTGATGCATAGCAGTGGGAGCAATCAGTATCGGTGCAGAGATTCGATGACCCAGAACAGTAGTTGACATATCTATTTTGCTCACATCTACAAGAACTCTTGGTCGAAACCTGGATTGCAACACAAAGAAATCAATCAAACTCACATACCGTGTGCTAGTACATCAAGGGAATTCTTTTTTTCAGAGGCTTAGCACTTTACTTGATCCTGCTAAATGCTTCCACATTCTCCTTCAATGTTTGCTGGTCCTCAGCTCCTCCTGCGTAAAAATCATAGTACATTTTTGGAAGGGCTTGCCTAGCCAGTTCTTGAAACTCACTGACGTTTACTGGCTCGCTTGCCATTGTTTCTCCAGGAATATTATAAACAACACAAAGCCCACTCTGTAACAGCTGCTTAACAAATTAAAGCCCTAAATGAAACAGAAGAAAAAAGTTTTAGATTACAAGATTCTTACAAGAACTTCACCAAGGGTTATCAATCAATCACCAATTTCTCTTACAATATATATAGTCTGTTAGACGCTGTAGGGATATCTTGGCGGTTAGGAAAATCTAAACTTGTAACCAACAAACAATTATTATTCCCAACACCTGTCGTGTTTCCCCAAAACTGCATCAATCATCGTATATGTCTGTTCATAGTTTTGGGACTTAAAAAACTAGCATTGAAGCATCAAATACAATATTGATATAACCATCAAAACCAGGGGAAATATCGTCATATTTCCCAGCAAACTGTTCATGATCAAAGCATAATTAAAGCATAAAAGAATCTGTATTATTCATAAATATAAGGAAGAGAGAATGTTGTCTACTAAGCTGCAAGCTCAAAACTAATCATTGCATCTTTTCATGAACAGAGTTACATAGTTGAAGATCATCAGTTAAAAGCATCTCATCATCGGAAAACTTTTTTACCTTTAGTACTAAAGCAATGGCAATTAACTATAAGGAAGGAAAGATCAAAAGGAGCTATATTCTAAGCAAGCATTTCTTTAGAGATACTAGATACAGAGAAATCGTACCTGAATGAATGAAGGACACAGCTTCATAAAGATGTGTAAAAGTAAGATCACAAGTTCACAATGCTGTTTTTGAACTGTGTATTAGGATTAGAATGCAATGAGAGTACGTTTGTCATATGTGGAAAAAAAGTAAAATCTGGATGAGCTAATTTAAGTAGCTATCTTCTTCTTCTTTTTTTTTTCTTTTGGTTTAATCATTAACCATCTTTGTTGTTTTTCATTGGCATTTGGTGGGCCTACTCTGCTTACATACTCAGTTATCTAATCGTGTGTGTCATCAGTCTACTTGTACTGGTCGTCAGTTGTCTGTTTTTGGCGGCTTTTTGTTCTTTTTTCCACTTTTTCCTGTTGTGGTCCTTTTTAAATTGGAGGGGTCTATGGACCCAAAAAATTAAGAAAGCTGGCAGGGGTTAGTTGGGCCTTGTGGGTACCTCTTAGACCAACACAGAGCCTATGCTTCTATCCGCCCATGGACCGATACAATCAAGCCCAATGATCTTGGGCCCTACTCTGGAATCCTTCCTTATGCTCTGTATCAAATGTAGATGAGCCAAAATTGGCAAATAGATCAGTTCCAAAAAAAAAGGAATGGCAAATAGATGAGAGTTTCATTTACTGTCTCTGCAATTTTTTGTTCCCCTAACTGATGGCGAAGGACAGGATAATGAACAAATTCTCTGCTTCAAAAAAAAAAATTTAAGAATCAACACGCCACAAGAATATATGCATTCATGAAAAATAGCAAAGCAGAGAAGTCCTAGTTGAAAGCAGTTTCAACAACATTTCATCTCCACACAACTCCTAGCAGCATTCACTCAACCAACACAGAATGACAACTACAATAATCCAACTGAATATATTTTCTTATTCTCCAAGACTGGAACAGCCTTACAGCATTGATTGGAGTTGGTCCCTCTCAGTCCTTACATGGTTCCTTGTTATATCTTTCAAGCTGGGGCAGCCAGCAAGGGCCATAGTAAGCTCCAACTCATCCTTCAGCATTTCAATCACCCGTCTCACGCCTTCCTCCCCCTTCACCGCAAGCCCGTATATCACCGGTCTCCCAACCTGGAGAGGCATATATAGGTGTCAAATATATGCCTAGTTTCAGGAAGACATCTACTCCAAAGATAAGGTTGCAGGTTTCCAGGTATCAAAGATTTCCAGCTAAAGCAAGTCAATAAAAACTGACAGGAAGATGAATGAGCTTGATGAAGAACAGAATGGAATAAGAGACCAGAAGCAGGTCACGGGCAAATAAACATTTCCAACTACAGATCAGTAGTGGCTTGCAAAACTGTTGGTGGACATGAAATTACCGCAACAGAAATTGCACCAGACATGATGGGACTGATGCAACACATCAAAGAGCCAACAATAAGTGCAATACCAGCTTCATGTTCTTATCATATCAATTCAACTCAGAGTAGCCAAGGGTTTACCAGTACTGCTTGTGCACCGAGGGCCAAGGCCTTGAAAACATCTGTTCCTCGCCTCACTCCTCCATCAAGGAGAACAGGTACTCTCCCCCCAACAGCATGAACTACCTTCAAAGGTAACAAAGTGAAAATAAATACTTCCAGGCCAAGAAGAAGAAAAATATTTGATTATGAGGTTATTCACCTCTTCCAGAACGGAAATAGTGGCTGGAGTATAATCTAGCTGGCGACCTCCATGATTAGAGACAATAATCCCATCAGCGCCAACTTCCACGGCTTTTATTGCTGGCAAATAGTCCATCAAACAAGTAAACAAACTGTTTGAACATGGAAGGTGAAAGAATCCATTCATGCTCAAAGTGTCTTTGGTTATAGTAGGTAATCACAACATGAAAAAACAACCAAAACTATGGCAAAGAGTTGGGGGAGTGCTGAAAAATTCTGAGATAACTAAAATTTTTTAAAATGACAGGAAAATAAAGATTTTCTTTCATGGTTTCAGACTTTGGAGCAGTAGAACAGTAGAAGTATGAGTCTGTCTTTGATATTAGCCACGCATGAGTACGGAAAAATTCAAAGGTAACCGATTGGAGTTTTTGACCTTACCATCTTCATGGCTGAGAACTCCTTTAATCAATATGGGTAAACTTGTTATGGATTTTAGCCATCCTATATCCTGCAGATGAAATGATGTAGATGAAGCAATATAAGCAACAGGGAAAAGACTATCCGGGCTTCTGTATCAATATTACTCCACGTCAATTCATTAAACTAAAAGGTGTCCCAAAACAAACATACTGTAACTGACGAACTAAACCAAAGAACTGTTTCATTCCACTATGACCGGCCATATAACAGTGTTGCTATTACAATCGCATTGCATTGAAGGACAGCATACGTAGAAAACCAGTTCCATAAATAACACCTAATTCTCAAGGAACGAGAAGTTTATACCTTCCAACACAAGGAAGGATCAGCATTTGCATTTGCAGCAGCTTGAAGACTTGAATTTCTGTCCTGGAAAGAAATTACTATTAGTTGGACTGTATATTTTTGCAAATGGAAAAAGTTGAATGCATATATGAAACACATTGAAGGAAAATTAAATTTCAAATACTCTTCCATCCACTAAAAACTGATGCCATGAGCAATAGTGCCTACTCCAACTATTCAACTCACAGAGACGATTTTAGTTGATATAAGACCTTCAAAGTTCTTCAGTTGAGGCACAGTCATCCTGTTTATATCATCACAACAATGTTCATTAAACAACATTCATGTGGCAGTTCAAGCCAGACTACAGCAATAAATCCAAGTCTGTGTGCATAGAGAAAAAAAGAGGAAGAAATGATCCCGACTTATTCTTAATATCTGCTTCCCTTCGACCAAATCTTGGGATATCAACTGTTAGGACAATAGCCTTATATCCATTCCTTTCAGCTCTCTGCACAAGGTTCACAGCTATATCTCGACTTCGGCTTACCTAATCACAAAATGTTACTTCCCTGGAGTTTAGCTTCTAGCAATATAATGTAACAAGAAGATAGGAAATTTTCACTTCTTGACTAAACCGAGGATAAGCTCACAGAAGCTAGTTACATATAGTTGGAAGAACCGCACAGCATTGCTGCATGCAGCGACCTCCTCCAAACTGCATGTAGCTGGGGTTGATACAACCTATAAAGAAAAGGACACTTTAAGCACTGAAAATGAGATATGTGCTTCATATCTGTGGTATGATATGACCGTATGAGTACCATTATGGTGTTACACGCAGCTGCTGCTCGTGCAGTGGCAACCTCCCCTGAGACAGGCAGAAATGTCAGCATATCAGAATAGTAAGTATTAATTAATAATACCAAGAACATTGTGGTTAGAATTGATGACCCTCAGGGTGTGCTAGCTTATGGGCAGATGTTGGGGCTATCATGATGGGCGCTGAAGCTGGGTAGCCAAATATAGTAGTAGACAGTTCTATTCTGCTCACATCCACAAGAATCCTGGGCAACAACCTGCAATAGTCATAGAGGGCTGTTGGTGAAATTTTTTTCCCTGTTTGCTTCACTAGTCATGAAAAGAATCAAGATACTATGACCAGAAACATAACTAACACGTTACATGATTCTCTGAAAAGCTTTGACGTTTTCCTTTAATGTATGCTCGTCTTCTGCTCCCCCAGCAAAGAAGTCATAGTACATCTTTGGAAGAACTTGTTTAGCCAATAATTGAAACTCATTCACATTAACTGGTTCAGCAGCCATTTAACCTCGAAATGGGAACACAGACTTTCAATCAATGTCTGACTTCCTCGCCAGTGACTATTATGTAAATGCCAACAAAAGCACAGGAGGCATAAGAACCCAGATATCTAAAGGGCACTGAACAACTTTTCAAAACTTTTAAGCTTCAGTATCCAAGTAAAAAGATGCTCAGGTTGACTCATAATTTCCTTGCTTCCTTGTGAAAGCATGGTGCTTTATAATTGTAGGCCTCAATCTAGCTCAAAAGAAAGGTGGGTTCGCAGGTAGCTTAAACCGTGCACTATTAACCTAAAAATACCCGGAAATTGAGCAAGTAAGAGGATTGGGAATCCAAACGTAAATGACTTTCTTGATCACCAATGCTAATTTTAAATAGATTTCAGTTGAGATGGTTTCTTTCCTTCCAATAGATTTTCAACTTTGAGCACTGAAATTCACATCAATAATTCCCAAATGACTTCCAATTTGCTACCTGGATAATTTACTACATTCCCAACAGTAAATATGTAATCTTTGCAAGACTGAAATATCTGCATATGCAAAGCTGCAAGCTAACAACAGAGAGAAGAAAAAGCTACAAGACAAACTAGCATCAGAAACACTAATAATCGACCGAGTTTACAACTAGGGAAGCGTACCTGTAACTGAGAAAAGTGTCCAACTAAACTCTTTCTTTCCCTACTTTCTAGGGGGAGAACTCTATCAACCTATTCCTGTTTGAAATCTAAGATGCAATGCAATGTGTTAATACAATATTCTATTGCCATTTACTGTTCCTATCTTTTTTTTTTTTGCTTTTAATAACATTGAATATAATCATTTGCTGCTTTCTCATATGAAAAAACAAAATAGTTTCTGTTCGTATCTGGTCATAACACAAACAGTGCACTTCGTTTGGCTAATATGTCCACATAGTTTGGGTCCCGTTGCAACCAGTGAGGAAGCTTAGTATTATGAAGAACAATATTAGTTGGAAAAAAGATAAAGCAAAAAATTTGAGTGGACCAATAACGAATATGTCGTTGTATATCTCCCATGGGTTAATGGTCTAGTCATAAAACAATTAGTTCGGACCCCATTCATAATCTCTATTCCATCATTTTAAAGGCAGCTCTCAATAAAATTAAAAAGAAAGAAACTGCGTGTAATTAAATCATCAGAATCAGCACAGTAATTCGAAGAGGCGCCCGTTTCAAGACAAAACAGAACAGAAGTTTACGAATAAGGTACAGAATCGAATGTTGTTTCTGTAAAAAAGGTGGTTAAATTCACTTGTGCCCTGTGGTATATCAAAAGAATCCAGTATAACCTTTGGCATGTTCACCATTGTAAGTAATATACTGGAAATATAGCAATTGACAAAGTCCCAATGCTTCGCTTCCATTCTGCAACCCATATAAAAAGTGCCAAAATCCAAAAATTTTACCATCAGGACATCCATAATTTCCATAATCCATCTACAAGGAAACTTCTGTTACTGTCTTAGGCCGGGCAAGAGCCTGAAGTCATGCTGAAACTTGCAGTTATCTCCGAAATGGCATCTCCCTTGAGCAAAATACCTACACGCCTGCTGCTGCCGCCGGTGTCCTTGCCTATGCAGAGGACTCATTGGCCTAGAGTACCCTTGGCTATTTAGTGGACTCTTTGCCCTTGTGTACTCTTGCCTATATGGACTCATTGGCTGCCTATACTCCTGCCTATGCACAGGATTCATTGGCCGTCTATACTCCTGCATATGCATAGGACTTGTTGGCCGCCTGTTCTCCTGGCTATGCAAAGGACTCATTGGCCTTGAACACTCTTGCCTATATGGACTCATCGGCTGCTTGTACTCCTGGCTATGCAAAGGACTCATTGGCCTTGAACGCTCTTGCCTATATGGACTCATTGGCTGCTTGTACTCCTGCGTATGCAAAGGACTCATTGGCCTTGAACACTCTTGCCTATATGGACTCATCGGCTGCTTGTACTCCTGCCTATGCAAAGGACTCATTGGCCTTGAACACTCTTGCCTATATGAACTCATGGGCTGCTTGTACTCATGCCTATGCAAAGGACTCATTGGGCGCTGATAAACATCTGGCCTGTCTGAAGATATCATTGGCTGCGATGAGTAAACGTCTGTCACATATGCCAGGCTAGTTGGATTTGGATAAAGTTCTGGCTTTTTTGGTTGGCTCTTTGTCTGCAGGTATGCAACTGTACCGCGAGTGGGATTCATTGGCTTCTGGTACTGGTTCATGCTTGTTAATGGCTGTCGATGTAATGGACTCATTGGCCGGTTATGGTTCATGCTTGTTAATGGTTGTCTACGTGGTGGGTTCACCGGATTAAACTGGTTAATGCTTTTGTCTTGTGGTTGGTTGTAGGTTCTTGCCGGCAAACCATCCTTCCCGCCTCCATCCCCGCTCTTGGTAACTGCCTGAACGCGTCCTCCGTGCTTTACTGAGTTTTCAGGTACTTGGCTGCAATTATTTATTTCTATTTGGCCATTTTGTCGCCTAAGATGAACTGCTTGCTGCTTTCTGGATTCATCAAGAATGTCTGACCGTCGGAGCAAGTGATTTGTCAGCTTAGTAGAATAGGTCAATGGATCCACATGTTTTGTGGCAGCGACCGATTGAGGCTTTTGAGGCTGAATTGCAAGCCCCTGAGCTGCACCTCCAATATTAGGTGTTGGGTTCTGCCGCTGAATTGCAGGCCTCTGAGCTGCACCTCCAATATTAGGTGTTGGGTTCTGCCGTTGAACTGCCATTTGTCTTGCATCAATTGACGAGCCTGATTCCTGGCCCTGGTTTGTTACTTTTCCCAAGTTAACGTATGCATCTGACTGTTGAGCCAGAGATACCGTATTTGCTTTTGAGGATGGATTCAACTTACTCTTCATCCCCACCTTTTTTGAGCCTCTAAAAGTGCATAAAAATGAAAACCAGATGGCATACATCAATTAGTTGAATTCGTAAGGCATGCACAATATTCTTGCACAAATGCACATGGAAGTACCTTGGTTCTCTGAGCATTTTCCTCCTCTGCTTTTGTTGGACTCTGGTTTCTCTGTCAGACCTAGCAACAGATCCTCTCAAGTGCTTTTCCGTCAAAACTTTGCACCTTTCTCCTTCATCTTCCCATCTCTGAGAAGATAGAAATGAAAAAGGATAAGCTGATAACTTTTTGCCTTCCAAAATAGGATTGCACTGTCAAAAAAAGAGCATCAAATGAACAGATGGATCATAGAAAGCAAGATTGCGTCCAACCAACCTGTCTCAAAGTCTTCAATCTGTAGAGGTTTCGACCCTTGATTAGAAGAGGATGAAGTGGCGGCAGTGGCTTCTCACCTTTGCTCCAAAGGACTTCTATCTGATCAGATATGCCAAAGAAATTAGCAAGTTTATAATCTTCTTGCAGTGCGCTAGTTACTTGGGTTTTAACTGGACTAAACTTTTCAGAATGCATATCAAAATGTTCAGATCAACGCAGACAAAACCCTAAAACAGCTATACACAGTTGTCAGGCGAATCCATCTATGGATAAATGGATTGCCTTCCATCCAATAACGTGAAAGTATTCCAAGACTTGTGCAAGAATGACATGGCTGGATCACGTCAAACCACAGAACCGCAATGTATGCCAATGAATTCAAGACTAAATTGCGGAGGAGAGGACAGAAAAAGATATAACTACCTTTTCTCCTAGTTTTGGCTCTACTTCTTAGTGATTCATGATTCAAGAATATCATTCCTGTGCAAATTTTGTTATCAAATATTCTAGATTTTGTTGTTCATACACTTACAGTAAATGTGTGCTGTTGCTTGGCAGCACCGTAGCTTTCCTTCACAATTCGCCCTGCAACAGTTCTTGTGCCACAAGAAGGAGCGCTGGCACTTCGTGACACAATACTATACCTGCGAATACCAAAACCAGATAACATGAACAAGAGTATGTAAGACTTCTGTGTCTCATTAAACTCCAGTGAAAAGGAAGATATGCAGGAGACTCCCACAACGAATTATTGTTTGAAGTAAAGAAAAATGCAATGTTGCCAAATTGTTTGATGCAGCAAACATGAACAAAGACTTACATTTCATAAACATTCTGCTCGAACATAACAACATCACCAGTGCATGCATCACCTGCATAACGTTTCATCTCTTTTCAGTTTCAGAGTACAAGCAAGTAAAGAAAGTACAAAAAAGGCTAGAGCACCGCAAGCAGTTGAAGATAAAACAATCATACAATCAAATACAATCCCAGTGAAGTCCGTGCATAATACGTGAGACTTTCAAATTCTCAAAGTACAATTTTCATCACTGAATCATGTCTTATTCTTCAGGAATTGTTCAACCATGTACCAAATACATCATCTTTACCAATCACCAATTACTTTCCTTAATATGCAATTTTTCTTTTGCCTTTACATTAGTTGACACGAATGTTGACCCAAACTAGTTAGTTATACACCCAAAGATTGAACTCAACAATCCGCACACCACTTACCTTTGCAATTCACAACAAAGCTGGAAACTGGATACTTCTTCTCCCCTCCACCATTCAAAACCCTTGAAACATCATAAAACCAAAATCAAACACAGGGGACAAGAAAACCAACATAGTTAATAAAGAACCATTATCATCACAAAAGAACGAGAAGTATTACTCTTGATGCTCCTTTATGCGTTGAATAAGTGTGTCCTTATTGCCAGTCAGTCTCAATCCATGCTTCCTCAAGTAAACTTTACATTGCTCCAATTTCAGCTTCTCCAGCTTCCCAGCTGTCACCACAAGAGATCATAACAGAGGAACCCATTTCAGCAAATATCTAAAATCCAATAAGCCAGCACCATTACTGCATTGTGCATTCCAAGATTGGCCTGTCAAACATTTGTTCCATCCCATCTTAAACTAAACAACACATTAGGGTATTTCCTCATCCACGTCAGTCTATATAATTTATACATAAAAAAGGGATTTGCATAGGCAAATCACTTTTTTTTAAAAAAAAAATTGACTCTACTAACCCTGTATCATCCTTTGAACTTCTTCAAAGCTCTTCTCCTCAACTTTTCCCGCTTCCGCATCTTCTGGCGCTGCTTTCGCAACTCTACACCAGCAAAGTTTTGTTCTTTATAAATTTTTGACAAATTTTCAGCTAAACAACACAGTGTGACACTCGAAAAAAGTAAAGAAATTCTTTGATTTCGAATTCAATTAAAAAAATTGGCACACTCACCGGGACTTTGATTTCTTCCCTATAGACATAGTTGAGAGCTTGCCTTGTGTCTCCTCAAGAATGCTATAAGTTGGGTCCATGTCCGGGTCGTCGTATTCCGGGTCGGATCCTTCACTTTCGCTATAATCGTCGTCGTCATCATCATCATCATCATCATAATCTACTAGATGTTGATGATGATATTGGGGTTTTTCTTGTTGGGGGATAGTCATCGGTTGGGCGGCGGTGGTGGTGTGTTGTTTGCAGAAAAATGGGTGAAATCCAAAGGCTTTTGATTTATGCGTATTTCTTATTGAAGCAGTCACTGATTAAGCAAATTAGTAAGTACTATTCAAAGGAGAGTTTCCAAAAAGGTTTAAATTCTGGAGTTTAATTTAAACGGCTAGAAGATTTGAATTGTAGGGCCCGTTCGCCCAGAAATGTGCACGACAATCAAAGCGCCTATTGGATGGGCCATTCCGTATATGCCATTTGTAAAAGAATTAAAATGCAACCGTTAGGTTTTTTCTTGTGATAGTAGCCCAAAAGAATTACTAATAAGATTATACACCAAGGCCCAATGCAATTACAGTTGAAACTCCCAAATTTAGTACTCTCCTTTTGGCTTCCATCCGGTCAGAGTTTTGCCCTGACTAATTCGAATTTGACCCGGGTCTGCGTACATAGTTGTGGTGGGTAAGTCTCCCGATGATGATTTACGAGAGACTTAACCCAAAACCTAGGTTAACCGGAGCCAAGTCGCTTACTAATTGATCAATGTGGGTAATTTAGTAGTCTTAACTCTTAGCATCTTAATTTTCTGTCCAGATTTGTTTGACTCTTACAATAAATAAACTCAAAACTTGGTTTTGTCGGAATTGGACAGGGATCGCATGAATCCAAATAACCGAGCGGTCTGTGTAATCAGGATTCAGGAGCATAAGAATATATATGGGTTTATACCTTTGACCCCTTGTCTTACAAGTGAGTTCTTCGAGGAATCTGTTTGTTACTAAGCGAGCTGGATTATAAGTACCGGCCAAGAACTTGATTCTGTAATACAATTTCCCCGCATCAGGAATCAGAGATGCTCCCCAACCAAAGCATAATTCCTTGGAGTTGAGTTTAGCTTCAATAAGAAACTTAACGAACAATCATAAACAAAATCCACGTCAAAACAACATCTGTCAAAAACCGACACCCCAGTAATTGTCAATAAAACTCACCAGCGCTTACCTCCACTTTTTGCGTATGGTCCATTACCCATTACTGATTAACTAGTAATCTAGTAGTAGCTTCAGGAACCTTATTTCCATGGTAGGTTCTTTTTGTTTTTTTTCAGTTATATTATATATGTTTTGGAAGTGCCAAAGGTGGGGGGAGAGAAATGTTACACTTTTGGGTCAGGAAGTCTGCGTGTGTAAACATGCTTTTGCTGCTTTCCCAGTTTTATGGGACACTGCAAGCCAACATCTTTTGTGTTTAAGAGAAATCATGTTATACAATTTGAAATTACCCTCCACGTTCTTCAATTCAACCTTTAGAGGTTAACTAAGAAAACCAAAGTTCATCAATGAAGGTTACGTTATTGTATATCCTGTAATAATATGATTAGCAAGTTGATATGTTACTTGGTAGAATGATTGTGCAAGCATACTAAGCCGCTCTGTCTGTCACATGCAGGAATTGGTTGCTCTTCCTGTGCCAGGACCGATTCAGATTCTCCATACTCAGTTGTTTCTTTCACTTATACCTTCACTTTCAACTTTCTCTACTGCAGCAAAGCCAGTATCCACATCAAGATTCCACAACAATTAACTAACCATCTCTTGTAAATGGGAAGCACATTCTCTGTTGTCAGAGTCCAGCAGTTGCTAAAATCATTGAAAGTGGTCTTGACGTGATGATGTTATATATATTTTCAGTCTCTTATAATTGTTATAATAGTAGTTCTCGGTTTCGCATATCACACATTTTCTGAAATCCGATCGTTGAATCCCCTATTAGGTGATTTCTGGTTTAGTTTGTTACACTCATTCTAGTAACTAACTGCCTTCAAGCACTTGGTCAAAATTTTGCCGACTCTGCCTGGTAACATGGTTGCTTCTACCATATCCTATCCTTTATGCAATTGGCTTCTCGCTGCTTGCTTGTCCGTTGCCTATGAAAAGGATCATCCTTTCAAGTCCTCTATGTTTCAGTCTTCAAAGAGACAAAACCAAAGGGCATGGCCCAGGAAGCTCGTAGCAGCATTGAGTAGAAATGTCTATGGAGCTGGTCATCAAACTTCTACCTTGATTTCATCATTTTACGGATCTAATGTACAAAACTGGATGAGTTCTTGCCTGTCTTTTGAAACATGCGAGGAGTTCTACCACAAGTCGAAAAGGTTGTCTTCATCCTTGGCTATCTTGAGTGACAATGTTTGCTCACTCGTTGGATCAAAATCAGCCTATATGAATCAATGGAGAAGGCGCAGGAATGGTAATATTAGTTCTGTTAACCTTTTTAAGTTTTGCAGAGGGAAAAAGGAATACAAATGCTAGGACTAGTATCTGAGACTACATTGCAGTGCATTTTCTTTTTACACTGTTCTATGATTGTGTTCTAAGGTGCACCTGCAGTTTTCTTTTCTTGCACACTTGATTTCTTAGGAGAAACCATTCTTTTGTCATGCTTTTAGGTTACATTGTGGCTCCTATGGCTATGCAACCTGAGAAATGTGCCATGTTGGAGGACAAACCCACTCCAAGGCACGGACGTCGAGTGGTTGTTACTGGGCTGGGTCTGGTTACCTCAATTGGTGAAGACGCAGATACTTTCTACAATAATCTTCTTGATGGTGTTAGTGGCGTAACCGACATTGAGGCTTTTGATTGTTCTGAGTTTCCCACGGTATATAGAGGCTTCATGAGCTCGAATATAATAGCTGGAGGTCTGTTCATAATAAAATGATTTAATGTGTATACTTCTTTTCTTCTTGTTCTGACAGAAAATTGCTGGAGAAATCAAGTCTTTCTCCCCAGATGGATGGGTCTCGCCAAAGCTCACCAAAAGAGCTGGCAAATTTGTGCTTTACTCGCTTACTGCTGGCAAAAAGGCCTTGGCCGATGGTGGGATTACAGAGCAATCCATTGGCAGGACAGATAAAACCAGATGTGGAGTTATAATTGGCTCTGCAATGGGAGGCATGAAGGTAAAAGAATGAAACTGTGTTTTCATACACATGAAGATTCTTATGTTGGCTTGGAACACCACCTTTCTTGACAATGGAAGCCAACTAACAGTAGCTAACTTCCAAATTTGTACTGTATAGCAGTTGTAAGCTTTATGATATGAGCTAAGGTTGGGTGATTGCTTTTCCAACAGGCTTTTTGCGATGGAGTAGAAGCATTGAGGGTTTCATATAAGAAGATGAATCCATTTTGTATACCTTTCGCAACAAGCAACATCAGTTCTGCTATTCTGGCAATGGATTTGGTAAGCTTGTTGATTCTACTGTTTGAGCTATTCTCCTTCTGATAACTGGTACGTACAGCGTAACAATTTACAAGTTACCAAATTGCAGGGATGGATGGGGCCCAACTATTCCATCTCTTCAGCTTGTGCAACTAGCAACTTTTGCATACTTAACTCCGCAAATCATATAATAAGAGGTGAAACGGTAACTGCCTTACTTTCATCCTTTAAATCCACAGACAAGAATCTTGTTGTCTCATCCTCATAATATTAAAGGGACTTTATGAGTTCTTGTTTGTTTCGTATCCTGAGACTGTAAGAGTTTAGCACTCAGATTTATTAGGTGAAAATTATGGATGCAATGTGCTTCCTGACCTGTGGAGATTTGCAGGATTTGATGCTTTGTGGTGGTTCTGATGCACCAATTATTCCAATAGGTAGCATATTTCCCCTCATGTTCCCCTAGTGCATTCGCAGTGTGGAAGGCATTCCCTATAGGCATTTTTGTTAACTATGAGAATTTCAGGCGTGGCAGGATTTGCAGCTTGCAGAATACTTTCACGAAGAAACAAAGATCCAGCCAAAGCTTCACGCCCGTGGGACAAGGTAATGACTTATACTTTCAGTGAAGATAGTTAAATTTTGGATTTTTAACTGTCAAGTTACTGATTACATGTGTTTTCTGCTCACTTCATGCAATGCCAAAACTGGGAAATAAGCAACCATTGTTGTCATATATAGGCTTCTATGTTACCAAAGTGAGTCAAATAGTAATGTTAACCAAATTCTCCAGAATCTTGAAAGATTGAGAAAGTGAGGTGTATTTAGCCTCAAATTATAAGTTGCAATCTCCTCTTTTTCACAAATTCGTGAAGTGGTATGTAATAATGCAGGATCGTGATGGATTTGTTTTGGGAGAAGGAGCAGGTGTTTTGCTTTTAGAAGAGCTAGAACATGCTAAGGTATAATATACTTGCAATAGATAGTTTTGTTCATATTTCACTGTTGTGCTGGTCAATGCTTTGCCTCGTTAATTCCGTTTTTACATGGATGTGACAGAGAAGAGGAGCAAAAATCTATGCAGAGTTCCTTGGTGGAAGCTTCAGCTCTGATGCTTACCATACCACAACGCCCCATCCTGATGGTGAGGAGCTAACCCTTCATTTTATCATTTAAATTTCTTTCTTGTGTTTGAATCTGGTAGCCGTTTTAGGTTCCAACCCTAAGTTTGTCTGAAATGGGTGAACAAATGGCAGAGTGGTGTTTTTCACGAAGGCCTAGAGAAACTATCTTAATGCAGAAAGTGAAGCGTTATTCCAAAGATTTAAGCTGATATTCTCCTGTTTCAATTTCTAAAATCAGGTACAGGAATGGCTCTGTGTATAGACCAGGCCTTAGCTCAATCTGGTATAGCCAGAGAAGATGTAAATTACATAAATGCGCATGCCGCTTCCACACTGACAGGTGATCTGAGAGAGTACCAAGCTTTAGTTCGCTGTTTTGGCAGCAACCCTGAGGTGAGAAGAAAGCATATATCCTGTTACTTAAACCCTTCATTATATGCTTAATTTTAGACAAACTCAGCTTTGTGGGAAATTTTCAGCTCAGAGTGAACTCTACAAAATCTATGATTGGTCATCTACTGGGAGCTTCAGGCGCTGTGGAAGCTATAGCGACAGTTAAGGTAATCAGCTTTGGCTTTCTCGCATTGCAGGTCAATGTACTAGTTACATATTAGAATTCCAGAGTGTCATGGTCAATTTGTTTTGTTTTTACATCTATACATTTTGCCTGAATGCAGGCAATACAAACAGGATGGGTCCATCCTAACATCAATCTTGAAAATCCAGAGGAAGAATTGGTATGTTATCCCACACATTTTATAAGCTCAAGTTATATGATTTTGTGTATGCTTTTCCAAGAAGAGTTCTTCTACCAGGTAGTAGAGATTAGATGTCTGAATCTGAAAACGTGTTAATTCAGGACATGAACATGATAATTGGACCCAAGAAGGAAAGGATGGACATAAAGGTGGCATTGTCCAACTCTTTTGGCTTTGGGGGACACAATTCTTCCATCTTATTTGCGCCTTTTAGATGAATCCTCAACTTGTCAAGGGTGGCCGTGGCTATTACATCAGTCAATCAACACGTTCCATCTTACATACCCGTTTTGTACACATTGTAGTGCTCACAATGAAAATTCATTCATAAGTCATTAAAACGCTCTGCTGCAAGTTATGCCCTTTTTCTTTTTTTGATGAAAGTCCTTCACATGAAGAACAGCGAGTGAACACCTTGTAAAGAGGAAATTGTGATGTTTGTTTCAATCTAGTGGATTGTAAGAAACCGGTTTGGTATGTATTTTCTATTTTGCATTATGCCAATCTACAAGCCATAAATCCATTCATTGACATTGTCACGCTATATCACAAGGAAACGGGAAATCATGGTAATTAACATAGTTGAAGGTAAGGGATGATAAAGAGGTAGACACGAAAGATAATGGTATTCCAGCAATTGTATGGGGAGTAAGTAGTTGACAAGTTGTCATGTGTAAACTAGAGAACAATTCGGCCGTAATAAACAAATAGATCGTTAGGCCTCCCCTCGAACTTGTATCTATTACACTTTTACTCATTCATCTCTTTGTAAGGGGTCTCTCTTTCACCTTCTACATGCATAAAATTGGGTGGGGGGGCAAGAACTACTCATTTTAATCTGAATGTCTCATGAATGAAAAAGCTAGAGTTCATTTCTAAGAAAGAAAGCCTAAAGGTCCGTCCAGTCCCCATCTGAAGTAGCTCAAGCTTGGACAATCATCCAAAGAACACAGGTAACTGATAGCAAAGCAGAGAAACCCACACTTTTCAGGAACCACCAAAAGGCAATTGGATCACCAGAGTTTGTTTTTAACCCAAAAGAGGAGGAAGACAACTCCTAATACAATAGCAACGGGCGCCCACTTTCGAATTAATGCCTGCATTTGGTAGATATGAAGCAGAAAAGGTTAAACAACGCCTCAATTGCAGGAAACATGGTATAAAAAATCTTGGGTTAAAATGTCTCCCAAACAAGATAGATTAAATGCTTAGTATTCTATGAAGCAAGTCGCAAGATAATTCTTAGTGCTATGATAAAGCTAACCTGGCGGTTCAAATCTCTTGCTTTGTCAGCATATATGCGAGACTCTGATGTTAACCGACTGGACATTTGACTGACCTCTGCATTATCATCAAATATGCATATCAAGTGAAAGCGTAATAAAGAATATTGAGTATGGGATGTTTCACTTCACCCAAGAATGAAAAGGAAGGTAACACCACTATGTGAGAAGAGCACTAAAAACCATTACAATGTGATTTATGATATTCGCTGAGAAAAGAAAATAACTAGTACACAGTCTAACAAAAATTATTATTATGCGAGCTTATGAGAAAAGACAGTTTACTGCCAAAAGTGTTCAATATTAAGTTTTTGTGTCCGTGCAAATGTGGATCAGTTCCATCAGGGCTCATAAAAGAAACAATGCAAAGACTCCGATAACTGCAATTTAATATCTGACATTCTTTGAAGACATACATAATATAAAATAACAGAGACTGAATTTCTCTACCGCTCAAAGTTGTAATATTTTATATCACAAACCAACTCACTATTTACAGAGGGAAAAGGCATACATAAATGATATTTTTCTCCCAAAGATACTACAACAAAATTTTGACCTGTTATGTATCCAACCAAGCCATCATGCAAAAATATCCACCATTTTTTAAGTCACTTGTGCACCGTCAATAAATCTGTGTAATAACTCAATGAGCACCCAACACATTTTTTTCCAACATACAGTGCCAGAACGGAACATTTTTCCTAATCAAGAAGCATTAATGTTTCTTTCATGCACAATAATACAAAAAATAGTGGTGATTTAAGATTAAGTTTAAGAATCTCACGGTCCAGCTTTTCACCAACACCAAGCACTTCCTGCACATTGCGAGTCATTATTTGGTGGACTTCATACAGTTCATCATTCAACTTTGCAATATTTCGCTGCGTACGAGTGTCCTGGTAAAGTTTCTTTGTTTTCTGTATGAAAGTATCTACAAAACAGAACATGAAACACAATCAACAAGAAGTACCAAAACATAATCAACAGCATCAGAAAAGAGAATTGGAATAAGAGGTAAACCCACCAAACTTAATAAAGGCATATGGTCTCGCTGCAGTTTCAATTTGAGCCCCATTGACACGCTCGAATTCGTTCTTAAGATCTTCCAGGTATTGAAAAGCAAGTTTTTTAGGATAAGAACGATCACACATGGTGAGATAACAAACCCGTCCTTCAATGATATAGCTAAAGTGACAAGGTCAAGGAATACGCTACATATACGTGGAAGAGAGAGAAAATGGAACAAACTTCACTTTACCACAAACATCTGACCATGTAACTTACAACTAATTCATTTCTCACTGTCTGTCATGCATCTTTGAACTGAGAAAACAATATGCAAATAATTACAGGATTGCAGGCCATTGACAAGCATAAAGACAAACTTATGCATAATATGTAGAACGGACTCATTGTGTGTACAGCCATTGTAACAATTTTAACAATTTAGTAGCGAATCTGAATCCAGTAAATCAGTACTGAATGATTTTGCGGTTCTACTGGTGCTCCAGGCTTACTGATGAAGAATTAATAAACTAGATCTTTCCAACGAAAGGGAAGCATAAGTGGACATGGAAATCAGAACATTGAAATTAAAGTCTACAAGTTTAATGACACAGAAAATCTAAGCATATGAAGGATACTGGAAGACATAGGGGCCGGATTCTATGGACATTCTCGAAGCCTCATTGTGGCCTGCTGCAAGGTTCTTAAACAGAGCCTTGACTTGCTGTTTGTACATTTCAGAATCTTTCACATCACGTCCATCATCCAATCCCTCGGCTAGAGGAAGCCCATCCGTGACACGAGCAATCATTGTCAGCTTCACCATCTTCACTTTATAGCTTCCTCAGATAGCCAAAATAGCTGCGTCAGGCAAAACATTGACCCAGATGATTAAGAGAAACTTCTTGCAGCAGGATCGACCCCAATTAAAACTATGAAGCATAGGATCCAATCCTACTATAAAACAGTTCAAATTTTCATAAAATAGCACAGACAACCCATGATTCAATCATCGGTTTCCACGAGCAGAACAGGAGATTCAACAATATGAAGGCTCATCAAAAACCCAATTTTTTTCCAGTGTCAATAACCCAAAGAACAAAACAAAGCACCAATGCCTTATCAATAATCATAAACCCAAAAATTCCACATTTCTGCGTTACAGCATCGATCTATTAGAGTACCTAACAAGCAAAAAAAAAGACCCAATTCATCATCTAAATACCACCCATCACTCATGCGACTCAATCCAGATACATAGTAAAACGAACCCATTTGGGCCACCAAATCATGCAATTGAAATAACCACCAAAATACACTCAAAATCAAATCAGAAATGCAATCGAAGCACGAAATTATCCCCAATCCATGATTGAATATTGTGAGTATGATAGAGCGAAATACCAGAGATTTATAACATGTAAGTGATTGGGTCTCGGGTTTCGGGGATCTGAGCGACAGAGACGATGACAGTGAAAAATCTTTTTAAGATCGAAGAAGGAGATTTTACGGGAAATAAAAAAAGAGAAGTTGTAAGAATTGATTTTGGGGGTTTTTTTTTTCTTTTTTTCTTTTTCTTCCCCTTTTTTATTTATAACGTCACAGGACAGATAATAAAAAATTTTTGAAGTTGTAACGACACGTAACCAAACCAATGTAAATGCTTGCTTGCTGGTGGTGGGTTGTTGTTCCGGCTTGGCGGCTTGTACTTTTTTTAGGAGCTGGAAAGCCTGGAAACAGTTGTTGGTCTGAAATTTGAAATCTCAAAGGTATAACACGGCAATGCACGCATCTCTGTATAATGGGCCACCCAAGCCCATGGGCTCTGATATGTTGTTTTCTTTTCTAATGAGATCTCTCGGCCTGTTAATCTTTTAGAACCCCGAGCGACAAGTAGCAATGATAGATTATTTTTTCTCTATTTTCCAAAAGAAGACTGTCCACTAATATTTCTGTTTTTGATTCGTGTCACGATGTCAACCGGGGCAAATTTGCGGGGGACCCGTGGGAAATCTCCGAGTGGAGGTTGGGAATGGGGTAATTTTTCCCCGCTGGACGGGGTGGGGGACATTTTGACCCCGCGATTAATTTGGTAACGGGAATGGGGAATGCTCCACCTAACCCTCAAGGACCCATATGTGCGAAAATACAAAATTATTCTTGAAGTATATATTAATTAGTATATATCTGAAATGCTAAAATATATTTTTTAGTCATTTTATCTTATTACATATTAAAAATTATTGAGATGCATTCGCAAAAAAGTAACTTTTATTGTTTATAATGGTATAATATTCACATTCTAATATTAAATTAATATTAAAGAAACTATTTTATGTTGTTAATGCCAGCCAAAAAAATTAAACTTATTTATTAATCGGCTTTAATTTATTTTGAAAAAAATAGATGTTAAATTACTTTTTATATAAAAAATCGGGGAACAAGGTTCTCATGGGTATCCAATTCCCCGCAGAGAACGGGGACAGAGATAATTGTTCTCCGAAACAGGAAACAAGGGGCGGGGGCCGGAGGCGGAGGAAGATTTCAGAAACGGGGTGGGGGTGGGGAACTTTCCCCGCGGAGACCCTGACCCCTTGCCATCCTAATTGTCAATGCTTCGTCAAATTAAACTAGACCAGTTTTTGTTATTTTAGTTTTTTAGTGGTTGTGGCTTGTTGGTGTATAAACATTATATTATTGGTAATGTTGGGCTTCATAAAAGTCATGCATCAAGCGAAAAAAAAGATTAATGTAAGGATGAGTTAGGATACTCTTATAATATTAAGATATTTTAAATTATGTGTGTCATTTAGTACATAATGATTAGATATACCGTTGTAAAATCCTTATTGGGAGACAGCCACCATAACTAGATACACGACTCGCATCCGGATTAGTCGGGACAAAATTTTAGATACCGGATAGGTAACAAAAAGAAGTTCGACAATAAGATTATTTTTCTTTTGTTTGCTGGAATGAATACATTGGATTTTCAAAAAAAAAAACGTCATATTATATTCCTGAATGTATTGATCCTTTTGTTCCTCCACGGGGATCACCAGAATCTTATAGGCAAAGAAAAAAAAAAACAAAAGATTCAGTTACCATAGTGTAGAAAAAACCTCTGGATTCTAGGCTTATAGATTTTGTTACAAATTTATTTTGACAAATGTGAGTTGTTAGTTCGGTACCAAACTTAGCGTACAACAAAATGTCTTGTGTCTTGTGTGTGTGTGTGTGTGTTTTTCTTCATAATTAGTAAAGGAAATCTAATTAGAGAATCTGAACAGCTAGAGCATTATTTAAAGATGAAAGGATCTAATTAATATAGGAAAACTAGTGACTACCCTATCTGAATCCATAATCTACGGAAGATCCTCAATACTGGGCGCGTTTGGTAGTTGCCACTTTTGGACCAATCAATTTTCAGTGAGAGATGAAGATTGTTTTGTTTGAAAAAAGCTAATAGATGAAGATTCCATTTTAATGCTACTTCCCATAAAGTATACTTCTTATCTGATACGCACACGCCAAATTGGAAAAAAAAAGGGAAACATATCCTTCAGTACAGAATTAACATTGGCTATGACCCAGATACTGTTCACATTAATATTGTAGCAGTATATATATATATAAAGACCCCCCTACAACAACAACAGAAAGAAAAAGAGCCATACAGAGAACTATCCACTTGCGCAGTGGAAGTTAATAGCAGATTAAGTATCGGTGCGTGTAAGTTTCATTCAACGAGTGCATCTTCTGTTCACAGTCACCAACTTCAGGTACATTATATGCAAGTAATTTACAGTTGATGTAAAAACAACAAACTGCTAATACATATCCTTCAATCTTCATTGTTTTTTTGCCACATTTCCTGCAGCATCGTCAGTGGAAAGAACCCTCATCTTCCTTAAAGCCACCATTGATGTCTTCCTTGTCTATACATGAAGCTGCCGTGAGTACTACTGATATGGAAAATCCTACTGTTCAGTATCCTCAGCAAGTACTGGCACTGGAAAGGAGCTTATCAGAAATGGCTTTTCGGAAATTCTTGGAAGAATTCTCAGAGCCAAATAGTGCTTCTCCAAGTTTGTTGCCACAATCGTCAAATGATGGAGTAGGGCACACACAACAACAGCAACTGCATATTCCTGAAGCAACAAAAACAACAGAAATTACCTGCTGGAGTAACCAGGCGGGTTTGGTGTCAAGTACTACCCTTCTGCCTTTGATTCCAGAGTCTGCAAACTTGTCAACAGGTAACGATGGGGTGAATGAGATAGAAAAGAATAACCCTGATCCTCCTGCTCCATTGTTTGATACTTCTGTACTTGAGGCTAAACTTGCTATGGCTTGTGCTGCTGCTGCTGCAAGGTTCGGGGTAAGTAAGACCACATTAATTAATTAATTATAACTCACTAAACTAGAACTTTGAATTATTGTGATACACTGCATGATTTAGTTATTCTAATGTTGGATTGTATAACTTGAATGCAGGGAACACCAACACAGCCCGAAGATTTGGACCAATCTGTTGATGTTGATGAGGATGATGATGAAACACAAGTTAGCTCAGATTCTCAGATGGGATCCCAAAGTGAAGGTACAAAAGAAAGACTTTTGTATATGTATATGAACAGTCACCAATTCTATTATATAGTAATTATGTAGTTAATAAGGTAAATAAAGAAACCAAACTGCTTAGTTTTAATTTACATCTTTGTCTCAGTTGTCATCTTTTTTTAAAAAAAAAAAAACTTTAACTGCTAAACATACAGTGATTGGTCTCTCGATAGGGCCAATGGAGACTGATGGTAAGCTGAAAAAAAGGAAGTGCTGCAGAAAGCAAACCAAAAACAAGGATTCATCAGGAGATGATGACTCAGACATCATTAATATCAGTAATGCAAGAAGGTAAGCGAATATATACTCCCTTTCTTTAACTTAATTACCTCGAGACATTGGTTTTGATTAAGTTGATTGAAATAATTAGTTAAAATTAGAATATCTATCTTCAAATTAGTTATGCAATGTAATTAACTAGTCACCACATATAAGTCCTTGTTTAATGTGTATTAGTTTTTATTGCATGCTTAAATAAAAAACGTTATGGTCTTCTAGATTGTAAAATAACTAACTACGGATTATATCTTGGTTGTGTTTCAGGCTCAGAGTGAATCGAGAATCAGCCAAAATTTGCAGGAGGAAGAAATGTGATAAATTAATACAACTAGAAGCAAAGGTCTGTTGCTAACTTAGTCTTCTTAAGATTTTATTACTGTGCAGATACAAAGAATTCAATTTCCTTTTTTTTTTCTCAATCTTTTTATTTATGTGGTGAGATCTCATGAGCTTAATATTGCATATGATATCATCACATATAGATTAATCAGATAATGGAGGGTCATAGCATAAGTCTATCGCAATTCGTTGATATGCAAAAAAAGCTTGAAGAAGTTGCCAGTTCCAAAGAAAAATTGAAGACTGAAATTCAGAGATTGAATGAAAAGGTACGCATTAATTACTTTGCTAAGATTTAATTACACTTTCGAATGTATATGCTAAGATTTATAATTTCTTTTATTTATAGCCATTGGAACTGTATAATATACTAATTACAAGTGATCATACCATATTTGGATTAATTGATAGCAAGTAATTAATTAAAAATTTGTGCATTCGATGTTCAGGTGTCCAAGTCTGATAAAGTAATTGAAGAATTGTCAAGATTGAACAGTGTACTTCTGGCACAACAAAGTATTTTACTGGAGATGCGGAATATTTCTGCTGGGCTAGCCAACTCTACATTTGCAAATTTTGGTATGAATATGATACAAAATTCTGCCAATTCCTCACTCGCAGAATCACTGTGTGGTATTCCTTCTGCATCTTCGTTGCTTAATGGACTTGCTATTCTAAGAAATCTACAGCTGGATAATAATGCTAGAACAACAAACTCCAGTAGCACTACTGAAGGACAAAGTAATGGTACAACAATGGAGAACAATGGAGACAGGAGGTTCTAGTTCTGTCTTCTAGCTTGGCCCATCATAATTCCATGACTTCCCCTTCATAGTTAATTAGTTGAAAGGGATGATATAACAACTTAACATCAGCTGCTTGACCGAGTGTGAGAGTTTTTTGAAAACACTAAATATGAGTTGGTGTATTATGGTATAATTATTTATTGATTTCTGTTTCTCATCATTGTATTGATTGCTTTTAATAAAGTTATGAATCAAATTTTTTAGTTTTATTTATATTTTATGGATAAATTCTATGGCGCTCAAATTGTCCCAAATGATATATAAATAATTGTCACGTTTTTTATTGGAATCAAACAAGACTCCTATTTGTCAATAAAATAAAATAAAAAAAGACTTCAATTTCGACGAATGGCGGTTGGAAATATGCAGCGGCGAAGTTGGAATTACATAATTTGTACGGGCCAATTTCCCCCCCCCCCCCCCCCCCCCCCTTTTTTTTTCCTAAGGATTCAAATATGGTGAAGTTCTAAAGTTACCGAGCAATAAATTAAATTATAATTTTTAAGTAATAAGTTATGATATTTAATCCTAATTGAAAAGATATATATATATATTAAGAACTATAACAAACCATGCAAAATTAAGTGATTGTAAAAGTTCAATTGGCTTTTCTTTTTTCACTTTCTCGCCAAACAATATCTTAAGAAGTTATACCACTATATGTTATAGAAAGCATATGTAATAAGTCATATGTTAAATGATTAACTAATGTATATAAGCTTTGTCAACTATTACCGCTGGGAGTGGTGGCCCAGTGGTAAAGCCTTTAGTCTGCCATCTCTAGGACTCGGGTTTGAGTCCCGGCACTTCTAGTCAAACCCCATAATAGTGTGATGTGACCGAATATGGCCTTCCACACTGTGGGGTGGTGGCCGTTGAGCTCGGGATCTCCCTGATACTATGATGCGTAGCAGGCCAGGGTATCCGCTGGTGTCCCGGTGGGCGGTCTCTCCTATGAGGAGGGTCTAATGCCAGGATGTAACCGGTATTGACTGGGGCCTGGACTGACGGGGCGATGATGACACCACTGATGTTTTTTTTTTTCCCCTCTAAAAAAAAGCTTTGTCAACTATTTTTGCCTTTTAATCACTACATAAATTCTAAGAATTGTTCAAGTTTGATATCTCTTCCATATTTTAAAGAAACGTTCAGCCAACACTATTTGGTTAGAGTAGGGTCGTGTTTAGCACTGTGATGTAAAGAAAAAGAAGAAGAAGAAGAAGAATAAGAAATGTAAAAAAAATTGAAGGCTCAAACTTATTGCATTAAGAACAACCAACATAATGAAAACTGCTAAGCCCGTCAACTTTGATCCGTGCTAAGCGTGATTTATCTTTGCGATGACCCAAATGGCCAAATCACGTATTGGATATAAATGCTGAATTTACAGGCATAAGTCATAGCCTGCCAAACAATCCCAAACTTAAGTTTTTAAATGAATGTGAATCCAACCCAAGCTATTGAAGTTAATCTTGGCCAATTCGTTATCTGGGCATAATAATATGATAAAGGAGCCAATCTCACTCTATTTTCATATGTAGATTTGGGCTATACGGCCCATATGTCATAAGTTGATATTGAGATAACCATCGATATTTGCTTTGGACTCGGAATACCAAATATGAGTTGTGAATTTGAATTTAGGCTCCCCAACAAGATTTGATTGCCTAAGAATGAAAGAATGTGATGATTGAACTTTTCATATTGGAAATGAATGATGGTAATCTTACATATATATGTATCTGATTTCCTTTCGAAGCTCGCGCGCGGATGCGCTGTTGGACGGGCTTCCCCCGTCTCGTAGGATCAACTAACCCATGTGCAAGTGCCGTTTACATGGAACTTTTCCACTCTTCGGCCTTCAAAGTTTTCATTTGAATATTTGCTACTACCACCAAGATCTGCACCGACAGTCGCTCCGCCTGGGATTTTGCGGCGACCGCCGCTCCCTCCTACTCATTGGGGCCTGGCTCTTGCCCCGACGGCTGGTGCACCAATAGGCCAGTACCAATAGCGCACAAGTAGGCCTACTATGGGTACTAATTGGCCTATTGGTGCACCAACAGGCCAATTAGTAGTCATAACCCACCAAATCACCTTAAGCTTAAATTTTTAGATAAATTTGATCTGACTTAGCGGTGGAAGTTATTTTAGACTAGTTTGTTACTCGGGCTGAAGGATTGCATAGTGCAGGAAACTTACTTCTATTTCCTAACAATACAGCGGAAGCAGGATCGGGAGCTTAGCTCGATTTACCGATCGGTGGAAGTCGTCACGGTTTGTTGGACCGACTTCCGAGTCTCCACAACCTAAACCCTCTTTCTCAGCTCTCAATTGTTTCTGTGTATGTTTCTCTGTATTTTTCACGCACCCATGCTATTCCTTTTATAGCAGGTGTATTGGTGGATGCTGAGCTGGTGGAGGTCCCTCCATTATCTTTGCAGCTGGTGGAGGCTCCTCCACTACGATAGTGCACCGTGATAAACTGTGGAGGTCCCTCCATGATGATAGTGCATCATGATAGTGCACCCCATTGTGGGTGTACTAATCATTTTATTCCAACATCTCCCACTCACACATAATGGGAGTGCACACATACACTAACCATGAGAAACATATTCTCTTGAGAACCTCATACATTCATACAGGGAAGTAGATCGTGCGACCAGCATACTTTGAGAGTCAAATGCTATACATCTGTTAGGAATATATAGCCTCTCATAAAAAATTTAAGTAGATCAGAAAGTACGCAAGTACCCTAGATCATAAATCACATTAGAAATCTACCGAAGATCTCTCTTATTAAGATACATTGTATTCACAATTATAACCATAAGTCATAACTGGTGCACCGGTGAATACAAACTAATGTGATTTCGGTCAATGATCTTCCTCTTCTCACGATCCTCTTAACTCAACTTAACTTGCTTTTCTAGACATGTCCCGCCAGACCGAATCAGTGTCCATGGTCCTTTGGCAACACACTAAGATAGCAAACATCAAGCTGAATCTCAAGTACCTGATCGGAGTCCTGAGGGTACACGATAGAGCCACCATAAAGGCTCTGGGTCTCACACAACAATAAGCGGAGATTAAACTTATGTTAACCCATTTGGTCGATAATGAAAGCACACATGGTATGAAACATGTGCTACAGCATTTTCTCCTTTCCCGTGGAGCGTATGTCTTTTCCCGTAAGGAATGCTGTACAGATGATATTTAGACACCATAAGTATCCAAACTTGAGTTCCTTGATCTACCCATTAACTTGAACTCACATCTGGCCCATAAAGTAGACTAGATGAACATATTTCATCTATGTAATGACCTTTTGTCATTACTCGTTCGATGTTTAAGCCATCGGGTCTCAAATTATCCGTATGATAATTTTACTTAAAAAAAACGTCTCATCTTTACTTATCACTAAGATAAGAAGGCGGTTACCTGTGTGAGAAGGCTAACCTCTTGTCTACTCGACATACCTTACAATAAAGCAATTAATCGGGGAATGTTCATAACATCCATCCAAAAAGAACACATATATGTATGAATATTCAACTTTATTGATAATTAGAAGAACATTAAATAGTCATGTGAACAATGGGAAACAAATAAAAAATGAAGTATTCAAAACCTATGCAACCCTTGAGACTTAACGTGTTTGTTGAACACATCTCTAGGTACAGGTTTAGTCAATGGATCCGCCAACATATCCCCTGTAGGTAAATACTTCACATTCACCACCTTGCGTGTAACCATGTCTCTCGCATAGTTATACTTGATATCTATGTGTTTGGTTTTGCAATGGAACTTAGGATCCTTGGTGGAAGAAATTGCAGCCTGACTGTCACAGTAGACTAATACTGGATCCGTGTTTCTTGCATTATCCACAAGGCACTCTAAGAACCTTTTCAACCAAACAGCCTCTTGTGCAGCTGAAGCGAGAGCCACATATTCGGCTTCCATTGTGGACAAGGACACACATGATTGTTTCTTACTGCTCCAGGATATGGCGCCACCACTTAGTAAGAAAACATATCCAGACGTAGACTTTCTATCATCTGGATCCCCTCCATGGTCAGCATCAGTGTATCCAACCAATCGTAGATCCTGCCCGCCTCGATAACAAAGCGAGTAATCAGCAGTCCCTTTTAGATATCTCATGATTCTCTTTACTGCTTTCCAATGTGCTGGGCCTGGGTCAGATTGATATCTGCTTACCAAGCCAACTGCTTGACAGATATCTGGTCTAGTGCATACCATAGTATACATCAGACTTCCGACTGCGCTCCGATATGGAACTCGGCTCATTTGTTTTCTTTCTTCAGGAGTCTTAGGACACATGTGATTTCCCAAGGTATGGCCTTTGCTAATAGGAGTATCGATAGAGTTACTGTTTTGCATGTTAAATCGTTCAAGTACTTTTCTAATATAATTCTCCTGGGAGAGATATAATAGTTTCTTAGAACGATCTCTTGAAATCTTTACTCCAAGAATATATGCAGCTTCACCCATATCCTTCATCTCAAATTGAGATGACAACCAGGTCTTAACCTCGTTGATGAACTCCAGATCATTTCCAGCTATAAGCATGTCATCAACATATAATGTCAAAATCACAAACTTATTTCTAGATCTTTTGGTATACACACAATGGTCTTCTTCCGTCATAGTAAAACCGTTTGATAAGACAACATTGTGAAAGCGTATATACCACTGCCTTGAAGATTGTTTAAGACCATAAATAGACTTCAAAAGTCTACAAACCTTATGTTCGTGGCCTTTTTCAATGAAACACTCAGGTTGCTCCATATAAATCTCTTCACTTAACTCACCATTGAGAAAGGCAGTTTTGACATCCATCTGATGTAATTCAAGATCTAAGTTTGCAACAATAGCTAGAATTAGGCGAATAGAGGTAAAGCGTACAACTGGTGAGAAAGTCTCTTCATAGTCTATCCCAACTTGTTGTGTATACCCTTTTGCCACTAGTCGAGTCTTATATCTCTCAACTGTGCCATCAGCCTTGAGCTTGATCTTGAGAACCCATTTGTTCCCAATGGCTTTGCGTCCTTTAGGGAGATCAACTAGTTCCCAAACTTTGTTAACTCGCATGGACTCCATCTCGTCTTCCATTGTTTTTGTCCATTTGTCCTTAGAAGGGCATGAGAGGGCCTCTTTTACATTTCTTGGCTCATGTTCATCATGTAGGAGCATCATAAAGAGTTCACTGCCTTCGATGTCAAATCGTCGGCGAGGAGTCTTTAGACGTGAACCACGTCTTAATTGTGATTCATTGTTCCCATCTGGATCAATAGGGCTCCCACTCGGATCAAAAATGTTAATCTCACTCCCACTTGGAATAAGATGCATTTTGTCGCTCTCACTTGAGGCAACAGGATTACTTGCATTCGCATTAGATGGTGAAGGAGGTTGTTCATGAGAGACAAACTCATCATCTATTAAAATTCTCCCACTCAAATGAAGTGATCCTTGATCCTCATTCTCAAACAAAGATAGGTCTTGTCCTACCTGACCATTCTTAGGAAACTCATCCTCTAAGAATGTGACATCGCATGACTCAAATTCAGTTACACTCCCACTGTCTTGTTGGCTTATGAACACATAACCCTTTGAGGTTTTAGAGTATCTAATAAAGATACTTTTCTTCCCTCTTGGTCCCAATTTCCCATGTTTATGAGAAGAATCATGTGTATAAGCAGCACAACCCCAAGGTCTTAGAACACTCAGGTCAGGTTGTCTACTAGTCCACAACTCATATGGAGTGGTTGCAACTGATTTCGTAGGCACTCAGTTAAGTACATAGACAGCTGTCAATAAGGCATCACCCCAAAAGGTAATTGGCAATTGAGCTTGTGCCATCATTGACCTAATCATCTCAAGAAGCGTTCTATTCCGTCTCTCCGCAACACCATTTTGTTGAGGAGTGCTAGGTATAGTCAACTGATGAACTATGCCCTTTTCATCACAAATTCCTTTAAATTAGGCCGAGAGATACTCGCGGCCACGATCAGTTCGAATGGCTTTAATCTTTCGATCCAATTGATTTTCCACTAAGCTCATATAGCTTTAGAAGCATGTTAGTGCCTCTGATTTGTGGAAAATTAGATAGACATAACCATACCGAGTATAGTCGTCTATAAATGTGATGAAATAGTATGCTCCGTGCCTGGCCCTAACATTCATAGGCCCACAGATGTCTGAATGGACTAATTGCAAAGGAAATTCGGCTCTGATTGCCTTACCGAAAGGTTTTCGTGCTGATTTTCCAGCTAGACAACATTCACAAGTAGACAATTC
>JAKUCV010003269.1:4872-20141 GCA_028386065.3 Turnera subulata | reverse complement strand
CCGGGATGAGCATGGACAAGGAGCGGCTTCTGGCAGGCTTCTAGACGGAGGGGCACGGGAATAAACTGATCCACACCAGAATAGGAGAGATCCTGAGACTGTGTAGGGATGGGGCTGCACAGTTAGGGCGATTTCGAGGTTGTACATGTATGGGACTGTACAATTGAGAGTAGCTTAAACAGTTTGATGGGTACTAACTATATCAACAAGGTGCACTTACCTTTTCGGTGCTCATTCCAGAAGAACTCCAAAGTTAAACGTGCTTGACTTGGAGCAATTCTAGGATGGGTGACCTCCTGGGAAGTTTTTCCCGGAAACATGCGAGTGAGGACAAAGCATGTTGGAAAGGTCCCGTGTTGGTCTGTAGTGACAGTCGACAAGCCGGGACGTTACAGTTGGTAGCAAAGCTTCAGGACTCCTCTAGTACGGTGCAGGGTTCGGGGACGAACCTAGCGGAAGCTGGTGGGCCTGTGACACCCGGGGTCTATGAGGGCGGGAAGTCTACGCCGGTTCCGGGATGAGCATGGACAAGGAGCGGCTTCTGGCAGGCTTCTAGACGGAGGGGCACGGGAATAAACTGATCCACACCAGAATAGGAGAGATCCTGAGACTGTGTAGGGATGGGGCTGCACAGTTAGGGCGATTTCGAGGTTGTACATGTATGGGACTGTACAATTGAGAGTAGCTTAAACAGTTTGATGGGTACTAACTATATCAACAAGGTGCACTTACCTTTTCGGTGCTCATTCCAGAAGAACTCCAAAGTTAAACGTGCTTGACTTGGAGCAATTCTAGGATGGGTGACCTCCTGGGAAGTTTTTCCCGGAAACATGCGAGTGAGGACAAAGCATGTTGGAAAGGTCCCGTGTTGGTCTGTAGTGACAGTCGACAAGCCGGGACGTTACAACACCCATGAGCCAACGTCAACACACACACCAATTCAATCTATCACCAGGCGCAACCAAAACACAGCAACCAAGACCCGATTAGTTCAATCGGGTTTAAAGAAGAAAAGAAATGGAACGGCAGAAGGAAAAGGAGGCAGGGGTCGTCGTGGTCCTTACCCACGCGGCGGCGACGGCGGCAGATTGGAGGAGACCAAGGCGACAGGACGACGATGACGAGTAGCAGAGGTCGTCGGCCGCGATTGGTCGAAGGGGAGAGACGGCGGCGGCGTGTGGCTGTCGGCAGCAGCAGATCGAGGTGGACTCGGGCGGCTCTTCTCGTCTGACCGGCGGCGCGTCAGAGGGAGAGGAGGAGGAGAACAGGAAGGTAAGGGGAGGACGGTGGTGTCGGGTCAGTGGCTCACAGGTGGTTGGTGGCGGCTCGGTCAGGAAGAGAAGGTTTTGAGGGCGGCGGTGGTGATTGTGTTGGTGGAGGGGAAGAAGAAAGGGAAAGGGAGAAGAAATGAGAAAGGAAGGAAGGGAGGAAGGTGGGGGAAACGGCTGGTAGGGAAAACGGGAGAGGGGTAGAGAAAATAAAGGGAAAAAAAAAAGAAAGGACAAGTGAAGAAAAGAAGGAAAAGATGGAAGTGGGGAGGTGGGGCACCGTTTGGTCACGGGTGCTGGCGGCTGAAGCAAAAGAAATGGAGAAGAAAAGAAAAGAAAGGGGAAAAGAAAGGAAAGGAAGGAAAAGAAGGAAGAGAGGTGGAGAAGTGGGACCCGCACGGCCGGGGGAAAAACTGGGAGAGAGAAGAAATGTAGCCAGAAAGAGGAAGAGGAAGGAAAAAGAAGGAAGAAGAGTGGCTCAGGGTAACCACATTCGGCCGGTCCGGATTCTCGCGTCGGAATCTTGTAAACGCAGGGATACTCCCGTCTTTCCGACAAATTCCGTCCCGAGTCCAAAAATATGACTTGGGCTCGGAAAATCCAATTAATCCTCCTGAACGTCGTCGAAGTCTCGGAACTGGAAACCGAGGCTCGGTTAGTCAAGAAGAAACTCCCGAGCGCGGGAAAACTCTCGGTTTCGAAAAAGAAAACGATTACCGATTTACCTCGAATTAATTACCCGAGATTATTTCAACAGTAAATCACGGTAAAACGACTTCTACAGTCCCGGTAAAAATCAAAAATTTTACCCGGGCTGTTACAAAGATGCAAAATGAATTCTTCAAAAGCGACACAAAGCCTCCTGCTCCAGTGAAAGAGCTCTATGTTTTAGCTTAATTAACCCATGAAAATGTAGATTCATATCAGCACAGATGTCAGACAAAATACTCTCGGCAGGACGTGAGCAACCAGTGAAATGCCTTCGGTTGCGTTCCCTCCAGATATGGTAAATACTGGCAGCCCAAGCAACTCGTAGAATCATAGCATGAACACTCATTTTCTGCAGATGGCTTTTTGCCCAGTTAAACTCACAATTTCAATCTCCAACCACTCTAGAAACATGGCATGAAGAGAGCAAACAGGACCATATAGTGGAGGAGTATGGGCAGTCAAAGAATAAGTGATCTCGACTTTCATACAGATTGGAGCAAAACAAACAAGAAGCATTAGAGATGACACCCCATCGCTGAAGCAAAGCACGAGTAGATAGTCGATCAAGAATTGCTAACCAAGCAATAAAACTATGTTTCGGAATGTGACCAGGAGACCAAATGATCCGAAAACAGTTAACTCGACTTTGCTTAGGCCTAATGAACTCCTATGCACTATTAACAGTAAACCGACCAGAAGGGGAAAAGGTCCATATGAGCTCATTAGAGCACAATGAGGGAGTGATACAATTAGCTTCAGATTTTAACTGCAAAATGAGTGGAGATCTAGAGATTGGCCAGCACCAAGTACCATTAGAAATAAGCTGACTCACCTTAGCCTGTAGAGGAATCTTGGAGCTAGCAATAATACCAAAACTTATTAAAGACTTTAAGGAACCCTTTGGCACCCAGGAATCCCACCAAAAATATGTATTGCAGCCATTACCAACACTATGAGAGAAGCCTGCAGAAAATTGATTGCATAGCTTTAAGATTTTCCTTAAACTCCATGAACAATCTGTAGGAATTGGAATGCCCCATAAACTGCGATGTTTTATGTAATAGGCGTGTATCCATGCCAACCAAAGAGAGCCAGCCTGCAGTAAAAGATTCCATAAATTCGTAGCAATGCAGGCAGAATTCCAAGCTTTAAGTTGTTTGATACCGAGTCCTCCCTCCTGCTTTGGCAAAGCTATCTGTGACCATGAGACCTTCACCTTCCGAGTATGTGAAGAGCTAGCAGACCACAGAAATGTAGCACAAAGTCGTTCAGTTTCCTTTAGGATATAGGAAGGGAGTACAAAAATATTTGTCCAACAATTCTGCACATTGAAAAGAACATATATGAGAAGCTACAATCTACCAGCAAAAGTTAAGAATTTAGCACTCCAACGATTTATCCGAGACATGATTTTGTCCAACAGAGGTTTATAATGCTGAAAAGATAGCTTTCTAGAGACAAGGGGCACACAAAGGTAACGAACCGGAAGCTTGCCCAGCTGAAACCCACATAGTTGGAGATAATGCTCTTGATGAAGGTCAGATACCCCTGCTATAAAAGCCTCACACTTTGATGGATTAAACTTTAAGCTAGATAATCGATAAACAGTATCCAAATCATTCGTAATAGCAGTGACAGAAGCAAAACTACCATCAGAAAAGACCATGAGGTCATCTGCAAAACACAAGTGTGTAAGGGCAATCTTTTTGCAGCGTGGATGATAAGGAAGTGAATTGTCAGCAGCAACATTATTTAGGAGACACGATAAAATCTCCATAGAAATCACAAATAAATAGGGAGAGAGGGGGTCACCCTGCCTTATCCCTTTACCACCACCAAAATAACCACAAAGAGAGCCATTTATGTTAATTGAGAACATGGCCTTAGAAAAGCAAACCTGTAGCCACCCAATAAACTTTCTAGGAAAACCCGCAGCTTCAAGTACATTCAAAAGAAACCGCCAATCCACAGAATCAAAAGCTTTCACAAGATCAATCTTAAAAGTGCATCTACTAGATATTCCAGTGCGGTGGTAGTTGTGAACAACTTCATGAGCAAGAAGCACATTATCAACAATCCTATGGCCGTAAATGAAAGCAGATTGGTTACTGCTAATAAGATCAGGCAGACAAAGCTTTAAACGATTGGCTATAATTTTTTAGATGCATTTGCACAAAGTAGAACAGCAAGCAATAGGTCGATAATCAGTCACTTTTTGAGCATTTGAAGTTTTGGAAATCAGACTGATTATTGTGGAGTTGACACCTTTAAGCAACTGTCCATAATGGAAAAATTCCTTGATGGCATGAATAACATCACCTCCTACTACTGACCAAACTGATTTGAAAAATTTAGCATTGTAGCCATCGGGTCCTGGAGCTTTATTACTGCCAAGTGAAAATGTAGAGGACTTTATTTCATCATCAGTAACCTTAGCAACTAACATAGAGCACTGAATAGTGGTAACAGTATGTTTAAGCAGGCTCTAAAAGTATTGAACAAAACCCCCCGTAACAGCAGGATCAGACTTCCCAAGAAATTCAGAAAAATGTTGAACAATTAAATTCTCAATCTGCTTAGGGTCTGTAAGTATGAAACACCCAGACCTAAATTCACCCAACTAACAGTAATTACCGCGAAATAGTGCCACCACGTGGCCAACATATCACAAAAGCAAGAACACGTATTAATAAAAGGATAAATAAGCAAAAACACATTCCCGTCACCTGTTATGGGGTCAACAACATTTGCACAGCGGAAGCAATTTCTAGACATTCAGTAACAACTTATGCAAGACACAATGCATGCTATAGGATTCGAGTCTTGTCTGAGGTTACGCCACAGCCGCCGGTATGCAAACCTAACCTGCAAGAACTGTGTGAGGGGTGAGACCAACCACTGTCTCACCGATAAACAAATAAACCACAGTATACAAGCAACCGCAAATACACCCAAGCCCACAGAAAACATTAGAAGCACAGCAAGCACAAGCATAGTATCGGTATTAACTTACCTGAACTAACTACACGTCAGACTTCTCATGGATAAGCTAGTCTCATAAACTCACTGACTCTAGACGATAGCCTTACCAATTTTATTATTAGGGCCCTGTCACGTAATAAGTATTGGCCGTGCCTGGTAGCCAGGTTAGCTAACCCCAGGGTGCTCCCCGTTAAACCATAAATATCTCAAATCACAAAGTATCACAATAACCGAGTCCCGCAGTCCTTCCTATAACAAATCAACTGAGTCCCGCAGTCCTCAGCCGGGAGTCCCGCAGTCCTCCCTATCAATCACAAGGCGACTACCATCTGGCCGTACCAATACCTGTCACGTGACAACCTAGATGTCTAGATGTTATTCCACCGTTTATTATTATTTCTTATTCCACTTGTCCAACAGTAACTCATCATACTCACTTTCCCGGGCAGGCTCTCGGCCTCACAGCTCTTCTGGGAAACCAATCACAATGTTACATTATCGGGTCACTGTCATTATTAACTCAAATATCTCGTATCTCGTATGAACATCACAATATTCACATCAACATCACAAAGTTCAATAATCAACCACAGTAGTCACCAAACACATAACAATAATCACAATAGCAGCCAGCAATAACATGACAGGCACAACAAGATAACATATAGGAAAAACGATCAATCAAACATTCGGGGTACCACGGGCAGCATACCGAAGTTTATAAGTTTATATCCTCACCTGATACTCCATAGAAGCCGATATCTGGTTAAGCCTCGATATCCCTATATTAATAACATCCACAATCACTTATGATGCACAAACAATAATGATCATGCATGATGCCGATTTTAGTATTTATTAGACGACTTGTCTTACTCCGTATCCATTTTTATTATTTCCATAATTTCCTTTTCTATAAAATTAGCCTTCCAATTGAAGATTAGCTCGTTATATGTTTCCAATCGATATACTAGTCATACCTTTTTTTTTTTTTAGATTAAAAATCGTAACCTCCAAGTCGTTATACTGGTCCTATAGTTGCTTGTGATAAGATAATATATGTATACATATATATACTTATAAATACTTATACAAGGTAATTCATATATAGCCTTTTAAAAAAATGATAAACAAATCATATTTTAGCCAAATATTATTTTAGCCAGTGGAAAGAACGGTAATACGTTATAGCTGTCTAAGGTGATGTATAACAAATGTAGCTGATATTTCATATACGTGGTTAATTAATAATATAACATGTAAGGTAACAATATGGCATTGGTCGTGGGCCTTTGGATTTCCGCACTGGGTCGAATTCGTGTTATATGATAGGCCATCATATATCTTTGATAGGAACATATTCTGGGAAGGTAAACCCAATTGATATAACAATCCAGCAAATAGAATTACTATTTTATTTTATTTCATTTTATTTTATTTTTTATATATATTATTAGCAACCGGTTTCTTTCCGGATTTTTATGCCTTGTTAAACCATAATATAATCCATTATTGTTAGTCATGGTATACAAAATACTTGTTAACAGCAATACTACCCGTGCAATATAATCCCAAATTATTAACCGAACAACCCTCAAATTATCTAGTCATACTAGTCCATTCATTATCCATTCTAATAGTTGAAGCCAATTTGTTAACCGAATTATCAAGCCATTACTGAAATTAATCCAGATTATTTCCAAGTTGTCCTTCATGCAATAATGGCCCAGATGATGCTAAGCCCAAAGCAAACTCAGCAGGCCCATGAAGCAACTCAAAGTTGCCCAAGCCTGAGGAGAAACGGAGTCGTTTTCTTACCCTAAGGCATCGTCTTCTTCATTCGCAATTTGCGATGCCATGGCCAAGACTTTAATCCACTCCCAACCTCATGGTTGCAACCCTTCAATTGATTATATGGCAGATTCATCATCATTTCACCAATCTAACCATAGGATTCAAATCAACTTACCAACAGAATCCACTCGGCCGATTCCATCTAAACTGGCCTATGTCCACTTATCGGCGTCGTCTTACACAGCGGCGTGGGCGGCGCGATGTGAGGAAGGTGGAGAAGAGGGATCCGTCCTTTTGTGCACGGCGGTGGCTCGTGTTCTGCGACGGCAAGAAGGCTGGTCACGGCATCAGTACCGGCTGCCGATGAGAGGAGGAGGAATCGAGTCGTGGTGGCGTTGCAACAGCTCACCCCGGTTGCTCCTCTGGTGGTGACGAGTGAGAAGGATTGAGCCCTCTCAGCTATGACTCGAGCTCGGCTGGGCGACGGCAGCGTCGTCTTACAGCAGCAACTGTGGTGGAAGGCGGCGTTAGGCGGCTTCGACGAGGAGGAGGAGAGCGAGGTGAGGCGGCGGTTGATGGGAAGGAAACGGTGGCCTCGACAGCGAAGGGGGAGGAAGGAGAAGCAGGGAGAGGGTGATGGTGGCGGTGGCGACTAGAGGAGGAGAAAACAGGGCAAGGGCGGCGTCGGTTGAGCAAGGGGCAGAGGGAGAGGGAGGTTGGTGGCCGGTGTTGGCTCGGTTGGTTCACGGGAGAAGAAAGGTAAGAGGGAGAAAGTGAAAGAATAGAAAGAAAGAGAAGGAGGCAGGGGTGTGGTGCTCGGGGAAGAAGAGAAAAGAAATAAAAAGAACAAAAAAGAAAGGAGACAAAGAAGAAAAGAAAAGATGGAAAGAAAATGGGGAGTGGGCCGGTTGGAGGAAATATCGGGGAACAAAAGAAAGTGGAAGGAAAAAAGGAAAAAGAAAAGAAAAAAATAAAAAGAATAAAATATCTATCAATTATTGTTGGAAAAATCTGATTCTGCAAAAGACTTATATACCCTTCTAGTTTCTCTTGGATTTTAGATTAACCCAGGGGTATAATCGTCCTTTCGTAATTTCGTTCCGGTTCGAAAATACAACTTGGGCTCGGAAAATCCGTTTAATTCTCTTGAGCGTTGTCCAAGTCTCGGAATTGCAAACCGAGGTTCGGATAGCTGTATAAAATTCTCGGTAATCCGAGATAATTTTTGGAATTATTTTCCGAGGCTCGGTTGTCGATAGAGAATACTTTAGAGCGTCCGTTTTACCGGGGATCGGTTTCGACGTTCGATTATTCCCGGTAAAAACTCTCGGATGATTCTTGTTTAACAGCAGTAAAACTTTATTATCCACCGTGAAAGTCAAACGCCTCGATAAAATTTACAAAAATTTTTCCCGAGTCGTTACAAAGTAATACACCAGTGGGAGAGAGAAGTATGCGAATACTATTTTTTGCATTGCGGGCACGAACAATATTGTGAAAAAGTTGGGTGTTAAAATCTCCACTAGAAAGCCAATGGATTGTAGATTTTTGGCGGAGGAAAGACTCCTCAGCAAGCCGAAGATCTGCCAATGTAGAGAGTAAACATTGCTTCATGCAGGGGCGAATATAGGGGGGAGCAAGGGGGCCCAGGCCCGCGCTAGAATTTATTTTTGTATATATATGGTAATAATTAATCATGAATTGCTAGGTAGCTTGGTGGTTGGCTCTTTGAATTATACACTCTTGGCCCGGGCTCGAGTAATAACAACGGTTATGTTTTTCAATTTTTCCATTTTTACACATACTATACAATTCAGTCCCTATTAATGTAAAAGATAGTATATTTTGGCCCCCCTGAAATTTTTTTCCTAGATCCGCCCCTGGCTTCATGGATAAGAGATCCTCATTCAAAATGCCATTATTTTTATAATAGTGTCAACCAAACAACAAAATTATTCGAATTCCGTTCCTATTTGGATCCCAAATGGTACAAACATAGCCTAGAGACCAAGCAATCAGCCTAAATTAGCCATCACGGCCATAGCTCAGGAACACGCAATCGGCAAAGACCTCTCCAGAATGTACCATCCCAGCCCAAAAGACCAAATCACACAACTACGGGTCGTGAGCGACTGGTAGCGTCAAGGGGCTAGGTGGCCTGCCGATCATACCAGTGAGCCCAAAGTTGCAATACATATAACCTCTGGGTGTATGTACCGTCATTTACTGGTCATGCTTAACTTTTTACAAGGTGAGTGAATGATACGGGTAAACCAACCTATGGTATCAGAAGGAGTAAGCAAGTTGATTATAGTACTCTTGATCTTGGTCATCATGTTAATACTATTGGTGATTCTCTGGGAACCAATCCCGCCGTCCTTCAAATCCCGAGCATGGCAGTGGACAAATTATTCCACAAGTTTGAAGTCATCATAGGATCAAGCTAGCAAAGGAAGAGTAAAGAAAGTGACAAAACCCCGATCTGAAAAACATAGGAATATATGTATAATCACCTGGAAAGGGAAGTGATCAGGTCCACGAGTTGGTGCATAATTGATTTGAATTGTTTGCGTCTCCATGGCATCACTGATCGAATTTGCTTTGTTTATATCTCTCGTAAACAACCAACAATCGAATAAGTGGTAAAACATGCATATGGCTGTAAGTTTATAATAATAATAATAATAATAATAATAATAATAATAATAATAATAATAAGTATTTGCCGTCTGCACATTTGCTATTGGCTACTCTGCCTCATCTACAAACCCAAGTTGTTGAATGAGTGTGAAAAAATAATTGATCATTTTGTACAATTTATTTTTCTTAAATTTCCCTTGCACATTAGAAGGATTCAATAACATTTAGGAAGAAAAATCCTATTTTCCTTTTTTCCCATAGTTTTAGAGAGAACTTGCTTAGTTATCATCTCGTTTTAAAAGTGGAAGACAAACAAGAAAAGATTTCTAGTGGATGCATGTGGATTTTTCTCTTTTTTTTATTAATTGAAATATTAGTTTAGCAAAAATATAGAAAATTTTAAAATTTAAATTAGACATTTTTAAAATTCTAAAAATGGTAAAAATGTGAGGCCAGGGTTTTGACCATGTGGTAAGATGGGACAATGCAAATATAAATCAGAGCCCTTTTTAACCAAGGGAATGGTTTGCAGCCCAACTCTCCCACATGGATTTATAAGGTCCACGAACCTGGCCTTCACGACTAAGCTCGCCATCACAAATACATATATTTAGATGGAAAGTCTGCTTTTTGTCCGATGTGGGACCCACGCTAAAAAAAATAAATCCACGTTCACCCGCTTGACACATGCGACGGCCAACAGTCCAACACCTCACCGCTGGGGATAGTTTTCGAAGCCGAAAAAAAAGGTAACGAGGAGCACAGAGAATCACAACTAACTGTAGTAGCGACCAAGCAGCAATAAACTTAAATTAGCCATAAGGCCCATAGCAAAGACCTCTCCAAAATGTGTATCACTCCAGCCTACAAGCCCAAATCGACTTGTTTTTGTAGCGTCTAAGCGCTAGGTGGCCTGCTGATCATACCAGTGAGCCCAGAGTTGCAGTACGTACATGTAACCTCCAGGCGTCTGTACCGTCATTTATTGGGTCATACATAAACTTTTTACAAGGTGAAGTATACTGGTGAACTATCAGGATGAAGTATCAACCCATGGTATAAGAAGGGGTGGGCAAGTTGATTACAGTGCTCTTGATCTTGGTCATCATGTTAATACTATTGGTGATTCCCTGGGAACCAATCCCGCTGTCCTTCAAACCCTGTGCATGGCAGTGGACAAATTATTCCACAAGTTTCAACTCATTACAGGACTAAACCAGCAAAGGAAGAGTGAAGAAAGTGGCAAACCAATCTGAAAACCTGAGGAATATATATGTGTATATAATCACCTGGAAAGGGAAGTGATCAGGTCCACGAGCTGGCGCTGAATTGATCTGAACTGTTCCTGTCTCCATGGCATCACTGACCAAAATTGATTTGTTTATATCTCTTGTAAAAACGCACCCCTGAAAAATCAAAAGCAGTAGTGTAATGCCTTCGATTAAAGAATTGTACACAGCCAAGAAAAAAAAAAAAATGAAGGAGGACATGCATTTTCATACCTGAAGACCAAAATTGCTGGCATTACAATGGTGGATTCCCTCTTCAACAGAGCTTATCCTGATAACTGGTAGAACCGGACCAAAAGGCTCCTCCCATGCTATCCTCATATCAGGCCGGACATTATCTAACAACAAAGGCCATATAAGGTTCCCCTCCCTCTTGTACTCCTGACAGAATGTTGCCCCTTTTTGCTTGGCATCCATTACGAGTCCTTCAATGAAGTTTGCAGAGGATTCTGTAACAACTGGAGTAATATCACAGTTATCCTCAGGGGACCCGACAGTCAGTTTTGCCACTTTAGCTTTAACTTTCTCAACGAGAGTATCAGCCACAGACTCCATGACCAGGACAACCTTGACAGCTGTGCACCTCTGACCACTGATAAAGGCAGCAACATAAGCATAAGAACATGGGTAGCAGCGGCATATTGGCTAACCCAAAACAATACGATGACTATTGATATTGTGACTTAGCAACTCTATCCTGAGGCAGCTTCATGCATGCATTGTACGAGGTTGAACACACCCAGAAACTCCAACAATTGATAAGCAGTTATTTCCAGTCAGTGTATCACTAGACTTATTGAAGAGATAATGTTCACCTGTAAGAGAAGCCTCCTTTGATGATGTTAGCCGCTGCTAAATCTAAATCAGCATCTTCTAGAATGATACAAGCATCTTTGCCCCCCAGTTCCATTTGAAGAGGGATCATCCCTGCCTTTCTCGAGATTGCAATGCCAGTGTCTCCTCCTGTGAAGCTGGCAAGAGTATCATCAGGTTGGACAGCTGCTAATGGTGTAAGTAATCATGATTCAGAAACGCTCTTAGTTCAGCTAAATGTAGCGGTATGTACTCAGAAATATTAACAAACCTGCAAAAATTTAAGGTAGAATGAAAACCTTACAGGATCAAAATGTTACCTTATACAGTTGACTCCGGGATGCATGGTCAGGAAGTCGCCAATCTCTGAACCCTTCCCGGTAACACAGCCAATAAGGCCCTTTGGAAAACCAGCCAAGTGAAAGCAATGAACCATGTGAAGTGCAGCTACAGCGCCCTGCGAGAAAAGGAGGCATAAGCTTACGAAATGGTCTGGTAAGAAAGAAAATGCAGTGCGTGTTGTTTTCATATATGAGAAAATGTCATGAATGATTAAACTGGTTTACAATTAAGATGAAATCAATGGATCATCAAGGGATTTGCGTACCTGGGTTGGAGGCTTAAGTACAAGAGAGTTTCCAGCAATTAGTGCGGGAGCAATTTTTGAAACAGCAAGATTGACAGGATAGTTAAAGGGTGGAATTGCCAGAACAACTCCAAGGGGAATCTGCATTCAAGTCATTCTAATAAGATGGAATAACTTCGAAGTAAAATGCGCAACTTTTGCAAAAGATTTTCCTGTAATTTTTTGCTCTGAATTAAAATATGGAGTTCGTCTTGTTCCTTTTATGTTCCTATTAACGATATAGCAATACACCACCATAGCAGTTTCAGATATTTCGTTGCTATGTACTTTATGTTCGGAGAAAAAAAAAATTCTGAAGCATTTGGAAAGTAAGATCTATCACAATCAGGTAAGGCGTACAAATTCGGTTGCAGAGTAATCAGTAAGGAGCACTGCTTAAGCAAATTACTATCATTTATTGACCATAATCCCTTTTTTATTAGCAAAAGAAATTGACAGAATCCGGGGGTCTTTCTTGGTTTGTTCCATCAGCTAAATTACACTCTAGTAATTTTCAATTAAAAAAGAGAAAAAACTACAATGGGGTCACTGGAAATGTCAACCATGAAGGAATATGCTGTTATATTCTTTAGCATAAAGGACAAAGACAATTCACCAGTGCCAGCATAGGTGGGCGACTAGCTAGCAGCCACTTGGCTAAATCGAGATTATTATTTTTTCATCAATGGAAGAAATTTAATTTGATTTTTAGCATAATTAAAAGGAAAATCATTTTGTATCAACTGTGCCACACGTGCCCTGCATAACAAGTTACCACCTGGCAGAAGAGGAAAGTAAGAAATGATTAAAAAAAAAAAAAGAACCTAGCGAGATTAGCCAAATTACCTTGGAAGTGAGGCAGTATTTGGTCCTATCATTCCCAGGGAAACTGTCAGATACCAGAAACTTCCCTTCACCAAGAATTCTAACCCCTTCCTCAGCGCAATAAGACACCAAATCCCCAGACCTCACCACCTGCATCAAAACCAATCTGATCCCTCAACACAAACTTGATATAGCACATTTGTTCTATACCAACTTGTAATTACTGCCAACTAGTACTAATTCTGAGGCCAACCAGTCATGCATCAAATCAAGAATGTAATTCTAATGTTGGTATTAAGTAAACGATGAAAATCTTGTTGTTCCTCAACATACTTCAGAAACAGAATCCTTAGCTGGTTTTGCAATCTCTTTGACAAGGCACTCTGCTATAGGGGCTTTGTGCTCTTTCATTATAGCTGCTGCCCTGTGAAGTAGTTCTGCTCTTTTCCATAGTGGAGTCTTTGCCCATAATTTTTGAGCTGTTTTCGCTGTCTCTATAACCTTGTTCACCTCCTCTTGAGTGCATGCTGGAAGAAAGAATTTTGATCAAGAAAAGAAAAACTAAGATCCTCTGATGCAACACAACTACATATATCCTGTGCATAATCTAACAAGGCAGGCCATCCTAGTAAGTTGGTCACATANGATCAAACTATACTGTTGGCCAAGGAATGTTGTTAGCCATCACTGGGTTTATGGAAAACAGGCCGCAAAAATCAAGTAGAATAAAACAATAACAAACCATACAATTCTTGTTGATAGGAGAAAGAATTGGTGCTACATTACTCTAATAATCAATACATTGTATCTCCGGCTTCGATGCTATGCTATCTCGGACTCGGAGGTCCGATAATCAATCAAATGCCTTTTATTTATGTTGTTATCTATGTAGCATGAGCTGATAAAAAAAAATCTATGTACTATGAAATGCGGCGTGATAATACTGTGGACGTTCATGATCCCATCAAACTGATCCAAGCCATTACATTTGTGTTCTGGGGAAGGTTGGGTCATGGACTAACCCTCCATATAAGTCTGTTTTATTCTTCTCAATCTTTTTTTTTTTAAAAAAAATTTACCTGCAAGGCCTCAAGTCTGTTTTTGATCCATCACAACACGACCCAATAGGTGGCGTTGGATCAGCCCAAATCCAACATCAATAGCATGCACCCCGCTCTGTCCATTTCCCCCTAATCACAGTTTTAATCGAAACTTAAACAATAACTAGTGCAACTCCCCGTGTTACACACGGGTTTGAGCAGCGGTTGAATTAAGCCGTGTTACACACGGATTTTATAAGAGCCTATAATATTTCGATTAATTTCTAATGTTAATAATTTCTAATTTTTAAGATCCTATACTATTTCGATTAATTTCTAATGTTAATTTCGATTTTCTTTCCTAAATTAGAATTTCTTTAAAATAGAATAGTGTTTAGGTGTCAAAGACATAAAATACACACCTTTTGACTGGAGCCAACCAAGATTCCAGTCACATGGTCTTAGTCAATTGCTCCATGTTACAGATGGGTTTGCTTGGTGGGTAAATCCTATGATATTGATCTTTTATTTATTTTAATATTTATTGTTGTATTTTTTTAGTTAATTTTACGATGGTTTATTTTTTTATCAAAATATTATACTATTAAATTTTTATAAAATAATTTATGTTAATTATATACTATTATTTTCCTTTTCATACATAAAAATTTTATAAATTTTAAGTTGTTATTTTTTAATGATTCTGTAAATTTATTTTTCAATTACCTATAATATGAAATTTTTATTTTTTCTATAGCATAGTTTTATAAGCTTTTATATATTATTTGACTTGTATTTATACTTTTGATTCATTGCATTAATATTTATTAGTTCTTCATTATCATATAAATCTTATTGATTTCAAAGCTTAAAATAGTTTGATATTTTCCATAGTATTAAAATATCAATATATAAGTGTAAATATTCATGTTACTTCTTTTCTTTGACACATTTCTACTTTGTAAATTTTATATATATCTAAAATTATTTTAATTGACTATTTTTCACCTTTTGCACCTACAAAATATTTTATAACACGTGTGTAATTGTGTATAATTACACATTTTTATAAGTAATTTTATATCAATCAATTTTCTTCAATTTTTTATGAGCAATGATATACTTTTCTAAAATTGATGTTGATTTATATTTCTTTTCTTAGCCTTTTTATTTTTTATGTGCAGATTTTATATATTTTAAATAATGAAGATAATATAATATTTTTCTCAAAATTTTAGAAAATCTTTATATGCCGAATTTTAATAAAATTAAATATTATTTT